>PITA01008735.1:0-56342 GCA_004023965.1 Spilogale gracilis
GGGGAGGAGAGGGAAGAGGGGAGGGAGAAAGGAACGGGGAAGGGAAGGGAACAGAAGGGGAGGGGAGGGGAAGGTAAGGGAGGGTAAGGGAGAGAAGAGGAGAGGAGAGGAGAGGAGAAAAGAGGAGAGGAGAAGAGAAAAGAGGAGAGGAGAGGAGTGAAACGAAGTTCCTTTGCAGAGAAATGGCATCTATAAATGTAGAACCACTATAGTAATAACTGATTTACAAAAGACCATTAAACCATAGACTGAGATGTTACTGGGAAAAACAATATCAATTTTAATTTACAAAGTGGGGAAACTACCTTTACCATGGAGATTATCTCATGGTTTTAGTCTTAACCAAAGATCACTGTATCCTGTGTACATGATGTGATGCCATAAGACCTACCCCACCAACTACAGGGTGTTTTGCCTGAAATGTTTGCCTTAAATTGACTCAGGATGAGAGAGTCAGACAAATCTAGACTGTGAGATATTTGGAAGAACAACTGGCCAGGACTCTCAAATAATGCAATGAGATGAAAAACAATGCAAGTGAAAGAGAGTGTCGCTTGTTCAAGAGAGACCGAGGAGAAATAGTGTGAACATATGAGTATGGATTGGACATATAAAAATAAAACACAAAAACACAAGCAAAATAAAATATAAAGCACGTGTTTTTTTAAATGAATGGGGTAATCTGTATGAGCTGTGTATTGGGGATGTTATTGAGTTAATGCTGACTTTCTTAAGTATCATAAGAGTGCTGAGGCTATGCCAGGGAAGTCACTCATTCTTAAAATATGCATACTGAGGTATTTTTTGGTGAAATGTTGACATCTGCACCTATTTTCAAGTGGCTTGGCAAAAGGGAAGTTCAGGGTAAGGTGTTTACAGATGGCAAATTTGCCAAGAGATACATGAATATACTCTGTACCATTCTTTCAACTTTTAGTTTGTTTTAGTTTTTTTTTTTTTTTGAGAGAGAAAGAGTGGGGAGGGGCAGAGGGAGAGAGAGAGTCAGAGAACATTAAGCAGGATCATGTTCGGCATGGACCCTGATGTGGGGCTCCATTTCATGAATCTGAGATCACGATCTGAGCCAAAATCAAAAGTTGGCTGTTTAACCGACTGAGTCACCCAGCTTCATTTTTAATGAAAAAGAATAAACAAGCTAGAGACACTTTTTTAAAACAATTGCCATCCATTCTAAATCCCAGATTACCTATTAGGCAATTACCTAATAGGCAATCATTACCTATTTCCTTCTCAAGTGAGAACTGGATGAGGGGCAGCTGCTTCTCTTTTTCACAAGTTTCTAATGACCCTCTGAAGTGCTGCTAGAGTTTTAGATTTCTAAATTAAATCTGAGCAGGTCACTCACATACTGAAAACATTTTCAGGGGTTCTGATGCCCTACAGGATGACTTTTAAGCCTAACAGAGCATACAAGATCTTCTATTTGAAGATGTGGTGACCTAGATCTCTCATCTTCCTTTGAAATGACAGTGTTGAAATTCAAAAGGAGTGTGACACTGCTGAACTTTGAAATTACTTTGATGTTTTGAGTTTAATTGATTTTTATAATATTGCATTTGCTCTATTAGTACCTCAATAAATGGGTTTCAACATCTGTGATATCCCAGTGCTCTCATTTTTTATTGTAATAGCTGCAGGATGCACACTACAGGCCCACGCCAAAAATTTTAGAATATATGCATCATGCAAGCAACTCCAATTGATCTATTAATATAGAATCATTTCTTGAATCCTTACCAGTCCCTAGGAAGCAAGGGGCAAGTGGTCCCATCTGAGCACATCATTGCTGTTGTTATTAATAAACTGTTATTACCCTGCGGTTTAGAGAGATTAACTGATTCACTCTAACAGTTTCTCATAGGTGCCGTTAGTAAAGATCTTTTGAACTCTATGGCCCAATATTATCTCTTCTCACATATTAGGCAATAAATTTTGATGTCTGTATAGTTTTTAAATTTATAGTAGTCATTTAATCAAAACTAGCTTTCATTTGTGAAAATTAGATGCTGTTAAACTTTCTCCAGACAAAAATCATCATAAAGCAAACCTAAGTTCCCCTTCTGCACATCACACTCAAGTTGGGGGGACTGCATAATCTCATCCATCTCCAGGATTTCTTCTCCTACGTAAGTACCGCTAATTCTGACACTTCAAAACCTAAGTCTGACTGTAGATGGCCAGTTCTCTGTTGAAAATCTCCATCTCGGGTGCCTGGGTGGCTCAGTGGGTTAAAGCCTCTGCCTTTGGCTCAGGTCATGATCTCAGGGTCCTGGGATTGAGGCCCATATCAGGCTCTCTGCTCAGCAGGGAGCCTGGTTCCCCCTCTTTCTTGTGATCTCTGTCTCTCTTGGTCAAATAAATAAATAAAATCTTTAAAAAAAAAAAGAACAAGAAAATCTCTATCTCAATATATTGCTACTACTCACCAATATCATTTCAAAATAAAAACAAAGTCTATTTCCGTCCCATGAAAATCTTCTTTCTCCTGTGATTTCCTTATCTACTAGTGATTATACATGGCTTCCAAGTGAAAACTTTCAGTGCCCCATGGTACTTCTCCCTTTCCCTCTCTTCACCTGCCATGGAAAGCTGCTGAATAGAAATAGAGTAGGTACCAATAGATCTGGGCTTTGTATCAGTAGACATGAATTCAGATTCTACCTGCATCTTTGAGCACACACCCACACTTGTATCGGCTCTCTGATTTCTCTAAAATAGAGATAACAAACTTCACCTCAAGAAGTTGTTGTGAGGGGGACCTAATCTCAGTTGGTTAAGCAACTGCCTTCAGCTCAGGTCATGATCCAGGGGTCCTAGGATCGAGTCCCACATGGGCTCCCTGCTCAAGGGGTGAGTCTGCTTCACCCTCTGACCCCATGTTCTCTTTCTCTGCTCTCTCTCAAATAAATAAATAAAATATTTTTAAAAAAGAAACCTCTTTTTTAAGAATGCCTGGGTGGCTCAGTTGGTTAAGCGACTGCCTTCGGCTCAGGTCATGATCCCAGAGACGTGGGATCGAGTCCCACATTGGGCTCCCTCCTCAGTGGGAAGCCTGCTTCTCCCTCTCTCACTCCCCCTGCTTGTGTTCCCTCTCTAGCTGTGCTTCTCGCTGTCAAATAAATAAATAAAATCTTTTAAAAAAATAAATAAAAATAAAAAAATTAAAAAGAGGTTGTTGTGAATCATAACTATGACTAATCAAGATCAAATGTGTGGTACTTCAATAGTGTTTGATGGAGAACAGATGTTCCTAAATTGTTTGACCTAAAGAATGAAACATTTCAGCTCTTCTTGAAGGTTAAACTGATCCCTTTCTAATCTCATTTTTAGAAGAGGGTTGCTCCATCCTTACAGCCTCGTCTTGTGATGAGATGAGTGAGTTTACTCTGATTGGGTGCAAACAATGTGGAGACACAGAGGTTAAACTTGAAGCTGGAAAGATAGGGAGAAGCCACATTAGACAAAGTCAAGGTTTGGGATGACAGAGAACCCAGGAAGGTTTATAACTGGGGAAAAAAATGTATAATCGAGCCGTGTACATCTGTGTGTGTGTGTTTGTGTCAGGGCAAGAAAACAAAATTATTTAATCATTCCTTTTTTTTTTTTTTAAAGAAGACAGCTGGGTATGTCTGGGCGGCTCAGTCAGGTAGGCATCTAACTCTTAATCTCAGCTCAGGTCTTGATCTCAGGGTTGTGAGTTGAAGCTCCATGTTGGAGTCTACTTAAAAAATTTAAAAATTAAGAAAAAAAGAAGTCTATCCTAATAATTTTATAATTCTTATTAGCCATTTTGGCTCAAACTCCAGATAGAAAATGCACTGAATTACAGACTTAAAAAAACAGATTTCAATTCATTAGGATGCTTAGAATTTGTAAATTATCACTTAACGAAATGCAAATACCAAATTTCTGTACAACAGTTTCCTTGAATTTTTTCATATATTCTGGGTCTGTCCATGCAAAGTAATCAATTATTTTAGGGAGCATACTGTTATGACCTTTTCAAAAATAATACAATAATAATTAATAATAATAATAGTTTTAAGTTAGTTAATTCAGTCTGGCTTCCCTCCAGGGAGGGTTGTGGAAGAAAAGAGAACATGATGGCATTCATATGACTGACAGAACACTAGTCAATGAAATCATCCTTTTATCACCTGGAGCATTCTTAATCTAACTGCCTTATTATTTCCTGTTCTTTAATCAGAGTGAGAATCTTTACCTACTGGGCAAGTCTGCACAGGTAGACTCACTGAAGCATCTAATAACTCTATCACTAAAGCACTCTTTGGCTTTAAAATTCATTTAAAAATGAATTGAACATATTGAATTTTTTTTTAAGAAAGAAGAAACCCATGATCAAGAAAAGTTCTAGGAGGATTGCTAAATGAAAGATTATAGCTAGAATCATGAAAAACAACTCCCTTTTATTGCACCACTTATAAAACCTCATGTGTGACTTAATTTCCGTATTTTATCCTATCTCTTGCATTAATATTTTGACATTTTTGCCTATTAAAGTTGGTAGAACTCCCTATTTTCAGCTTGTTCATTTTTTTTTCTGTTGAAAATGTTTGCTGAATCAACTCTGGGGAAACAATTTTAAACAGCTTTTCCCCAAGTTTTATTTGCTCACATGCCAGTGCCTCCCACAGAGAGATCCAAGAAAACTCCTCATTAAGCCTGGTGGTGGGTACTGAGGGCACCTATTGCATGGAGCACTGGGTGTGGAGCATGGGCAATGAATCTTGCAACACTGAAAAACTAAAATAAATTTAAAGGCAAAAAAAAAAAAAAAAGACAACAGCCCACAGCCTCCTGATTCCACTGCAACACGGCCCAACACGTGCTATGGAGGCTTAGCACATACAATGTATTCTTTTCCCCTGTCCCCTAGCATTGCTAGTCCCTTTTCCTAGCATCCCTTCCACACGCTGCCTGGTGAACTCATCATTCAAGGCTCTGCTGTAACTTTCAAATGTTATCTCTGGTTTTTAAGTCCTTGCAGACTACCCTCTCTGCTATTGGTATAAGGTTGTTGGTTAACAGATTAATATCATCTATCAGTAATGCAGGAAAAGACCTGCTTTTCCTGGGTAGAGAAGGGATTACCAGGGGTCCCCTCCTCCTACTGAACAACCTTGTGCAGAATTAAGGACAACAGAGTTAATATCCCATTATATATAAAAGTCACTCCCACCTTCTTTCCCCAAACCACCAGTAATAATATAAAAAAATCTGAATGGGTGTGAAGATGTCCCCGGGAAACAACTGTAATTTTAAGGGCTAAATTCTAGAGCCAGCACTAGAAAATTAGATGGTGCAGCCCTTGGCTTTTAATGTGATCAGCAGGAGCCTTGACTCCGTGGAAACTGCAGGTGACTGGGAGACGAGAAGGAAGAGCGAGGGCCCAATGAGGAAGGTAGTGGAGAAATGAGGGGGCTTTGGACAACCCAGCTCCATCCACCGTGGCCAGAACAATCTCACTTTTACCTGTTTTATATATTGGACTTCTGTATTAGATTCTCTTTCTAAAAATAAAGAAAAGAAGAAAACAGGTGCTTGTTTTTAATGTTGAAAATAACTAGTGTAAATAATCGGCTTCCCATATTAGGGGTCCAAAGGATTAGGAACTTTATTCCCCAATGAATGAATCAGGAATTGGTATTCAAAAGAGTCTGAGCTGGGTTCAGGTTTCTTTAATTAAGCCCCCAGTGTGTTTACAAAAGACAGATGGCTACCATTTTGTGCTTTGGTTAAAGATGACATGCTCCTTCAGTTTACACAAGTTTCCACTGGCTAGAAACAAAATTTTACCCATAACAGTAAAAAAAGGAGACCCTAGTAATTCTCTCCTCCTTTTGCACATTCATGAAATTCTCTGACATGGCGGAATGCATTGTGTTTCTTTGTTAACTTAGGTAAAACCCGGCTGCACACAGAGTCCAGGGCTACAATATCTCATCAATTTCCTTGAAGTTTTGAGTCTCTACTACATGTGGCCAACATGTTTTCCCCTCTACCCTCTCCACTAATATGCCCGGGTTTTTTGATGATCACTGTTCAGAATAGGCTCATTTCCAAAAGACCATGTGAATTCAAGAAATAGTCACTATCCTCCTAATGGGTACAAAATATCAGATCTCAAAGAGAGAAAGTTAATAATGGAAATCATTCAAAAAGTGCAATTGTTTGAAAAGAGGAAATCAGATTTGGACCTAAGTAATATAATATAAGGGAGAAAGAAGATAAATAAAGGCAAGTGCGGTTAAAGGGAAGAGGGAGTTAAAAAAAAAAAAAAAGGAATGACTGATTCAACTGGGGCGCCCAGTGGTAAATTAGATATGGCCACCTTCCCATTTTATATCTGGAATGGCAGTACTCTGATTCAGCTGAGAATCAGCTTGCTTTGCTCCATCCCTGTTTTCTGGGTTGATGACTGATGAGCAGATACCTGATTTCCTGGCTGTCCCTTGAAGCAACCCTCCTAAGGTGTAAGAGCAGCCATTATGGTTAGTGTTTATAATAAAAACACAATGAATAAGGTAGAAGACCCCATTTTAAATCTGAGTGCCATATAGAGGGAACTCTCTTTCATCCATGAACTCACACTCTCTCAGTTGTCATTCTTTCGGTGCTATGCTTTTCCACCTTTGTACCCCTTTAGTTCTGAACATCTTTCATCAATATAATCAGTACACTGTGTTGTAACTGGTTCCCTGTGTCTATTCCATTACTGTAAACTCTGTCAGGGAGATGCTTTGCTCTACTTGATTTCCACTACTTCCCAGGGTGCATCTCAGTTTTGAAATATAGTAGGCATACCAAATAAATATTTGTGCATTTGAACAAATTTTACCATACAAAGCACAATCATGAAAACCCTATTTGGAAACATATTTCAGGTAATTGAACAGATGAATGACTGAGCCTGAGGCAATGGAACATGAACAACTTATGAAATGTGAATTCATTATTATAAAATACTAGATATAAATATAATAAGGGGAAGAGTTTTACTTTAAAGAAACTGAAGGCTCAACTTAAGGAAACCTTTAAAATGTATTCTTTTAAAATAAGTATCAGGGGATGGCTAAGCAGGTGGAACACAGGGCATTTTAAGGGAAGTGAAATGAGTCTGTAGGATGGATACTTACAAATGAAGACATCTGGTCATTGTCAGAACACACTGAACTGAAGGACACAAGGACTGAGCCTGACTGTCTCTATGGACCAGAGTAGATAATCACATGTCAATACCGCTTCACTATTGTAAGGAATGTACCACGCTAATGCAACATGTTATCCTGAAGGGTAAGAAGACAAAGGATTATACGGGAATTCTCTGAACTTTCCACTCAATTTTTCTTTAAATCTGAAACTTCTTTAAAAAAAAGTCTGAGTAAAAAGAAAAATCAAATCAAATATAGACGTATTACAGAGTTATCTATAAGGATCTTTACTGCAACATTTTTCAAAAGGCAAAAAAATAATAAATGCGTATAGAGTATATAATCATTGGAAAAATATTTGAGAACCCTAAAATTAGGTATGTATCACTTACGATTCAATACTTCATTCTTTATCTGTTAGTCCCCATTAGGGACAACTACTCTTTCTCATTTACAAAATTCCTGGCATAACATAGTAACTCAGCTGAATCTATGTTGTACCAGCAATTGAGAAAAGAAGGTAACTAAAAATATTTATAAGAAAAACACATGTGTGATATAGGCTTGTGTGTGTGTGAAGAGAGAGGATGTATATGAGAAATGCATGTGCATATAGAATGTGCATGGACAGAGAGAGAGAGACTGAAATTCAGTAAGAGATAGGCAATAGCATTATCTCTGAGGAATTTTTTTCAATTTTTTTTTACTTAGAAATATCTTCTAAGTCTTCTGCAATAAATACCTTTATTGTAAGGAAAAAATAAAGAACTAGAAAATAAGTCGCAAACTACTGAAAGCAATACAACCTTTGGCATGGGTCAGTCTACTGTTAGATTGGCAAGACAAATAGTGCAAGACTGAAAAATTAGAAAAAATACTAAGTAAAGCTATCAGGGATTCCAGGCAGAGAGTCCAAAATGCCATCCTCTTGTACTACAGGAAAACTCTTCTTTGGATATTATTTTCTTTGAGAGTACCAAGCTAAAAAGCAAATATTTTGTAGCAAAACCCATTGTATTGCAATCATTGAATAGCATTCTCCCCTCACAAGCCCAACCCACATTAAATTCCCAGGTTAATTGTTAGGATAAAAGGAGATGTTCCTTGGGAGAGAAGTTGGAAATGTCTAATAGTACAAATGCATGTATGAATGGCACCCCAGTTATTTGATACCACTAGTGTTGGCAAAGAGCCAGGACTAAAACCAGAAAATGTTTATTATAGTAAGTTAGACCACTAATTCTTGCTTCATAGTTTCTCTTCTTCAAATGGCAGGTGTGTGTGTATGAGAGAGAGAGACAGTATAGACTTCTGTCATGTGATGTGATGAGTACTGGGTGTTATATGCAACTGATGATTTACTGAGCTCGACGTCTAAAACTAATGATGTTCCTCTGTTGGCTAATTGAATTTAAATTAAAAAAATGAAGATAGCCTGATAAGGACTTAAAAATAAATCATGAATTTTCTGGTTCTTTAAAGAAAGAGAGAAAGAGAGAAGCCTGCATAATTTAATAGGGAGGCCCAGGCAACTTGCTTATCCCTTCTGAGCTTCAGTTTTCTCTGAATTATAACAACCATATGTAGACCAGGGGGATTTTCTGAGGATAAGACACTCTATGTGCAGCTGTAGGCACATGCTAAAATGCTCAATAAACAAGTGCCATGGGATGACTGATGAGTAATTCTGGCCTAGATCTCCGTCTGCATGTGCATCTGTATGTGTCGTGTGTACATCATTGCACACACTGTGTATCCCTTCATCTCTGCAGCATGGGAGTTTATTCAGCGCATTTAGTTTTGATTGCTCTGTACTGACTGTTCCTACCACTGTTTAGTGTGGGAATAATGGAAGACATTTTTGGTGGAGTGACCTTTCTAAAATGCAATTCGGTTCCTGCCACACCCCTCCTTACAACTCACTGAACTACCCCCAGCTTCCTTTGCAGGATTTTTTTAGAAGGTGGTTGGGGCCTCGGGGTTGAGGAGGGAGCTTTGGAGTCATGCCCTTGCCGACTTCAGTGTTAGCTCTCAGCAAAATCTCTCTCTCCTCCACCACATGTACACACACCATGCTCTCTGCCTTTTTCTCTGAGCTCATTCACACGGTCTTTTTTCTCTGGAACACCAATCTTTGTTCCTTCCCGGAAAACACTTCATCTTTTGAGGTTCTTCGTTGAAGGCTTTCTGATGGTCCTCTGTACTTCCTGTTGTCGCTGCAATGACATTGTTCGCACTGGGTCATAATTGCCTGATAATCGTACGTCTCATACATGAGCCTGGAAACTGCCCAAGAGCAGAGATTTTTCTCCCATTCTCGCCACTTTACTGCCAGTGAAATGTAGGGTAGATGGTATGTGGTATGCGCTCAGTCAATATTGGTTGAATGGTTGAATAAATACATTAATGTTCTAATGCAAAATTCATATTCCAAAACGAGGAGAAAAACTTCTATCTTCAACTTGGTCAACTATTTCCTCTACATTTCACGGGAGGAGGGAAAGGTTCCCTGGCGAGAGAGCTTGTCATCACCAATGGCTCTAATGTGGAAAATCACAGGGGCTCAAATGCTGTCTGAATGTCTACTGTCCTATCAATGTTATGTGTCTAGAGGAAAATCATAAAATGGGGATTATTTCAAATAAAAAATAAGTCAGAACAATTTATCTTCAGTCTTGGGAAAGCATTTCCATCTCTTACATGAGAATAAAAACCAAGAGGAGTATATATCCATCTCTATCTGCTATCCCATGATTGTCTTTATCTACAAAATCTTCTAAAATCAGTATAGAGAAGAAGGAAAGGAAAATTTAAAAATGCAATGGCCACTGTAACTATATGAGCGTTGGGACTACGGACAATTCTTTTCCCCTCCCTTTTCCAAACTGCCTAACCTTAAAATTATCTCTATGGCAAGGTAAAATGAATAGAGGATGAAGAAAGTACCCATGTTTCTGAATTACTACTTCTCATGTTGCAAAGACAATAAAATAAAAACCTAATGTTACATATAAAATTCATGGCACTCCATTATAATACCTTGCAGTTTGTAAGAGCTCCAGTTAACTGACTGAGGTCCATGAGATGAGAAGAGAGGAGGGATCAAGACACAAACATCAACACTCCAGTTTTTAAATGAATGCATTTACTCTGATGTACGTAAGGACACACACACACACACACACACACACACCCCTCTACAATCCATCAAAAGCACCTAGCATAAAATTGGGCACAAAATAGGTTTTTAGAATGAGACCTTGAGAAGTACTGCTTTTTTACATTGCAAAAGCCTACTTTATCATATTTTTCTTCATTCAGATCGTATCTTTAAAGTAGAACAAGAAGGTGTGTTAAAAGGACTATAACCTGATTATGTATACTCTGATGGTCCCGCAAAGCCACATATCCTGACCTGTTATAAGCCACAGACCATACAAGCCTGTACTCTCGTTTGCTTCCCTGTCCCTTGCCATGGGCACTACTGCCAGGCTCTGTGGAATGTCCTGGACCCTGAATAAATACTAATTAACCAGCCTCCAATAGACAAGCTCAATTTCTTTTTTTTTTTTTTTTTTTTTTTTAAAGATTTTATTTATTTGACAGAGAGAAATACAGCCAGAGAGGGAACACAAGCAGGGGGAGTGAGAGAGGGAGAAGCAGGCTTCCCGCCGAGCAGGGAGCCCGATGCGGGACTCGATCCCCGGTCTCCAGGATCATGACCTGAGCCGAAGGCAGTTGCTTAACCAACTGAGCCACCCAGGCGCCCCAAGCTCAATTTCTACAGAATAATTTGATCCCCATATTTATGCTGCTTAATCACACAACTTGTAAAAAAAATACAAAATGTCATTTCATGGAAAAAAAAGTTCATAAAAAGTTAATAATTTACAGTGAGGCAGAAAATCATATAATTAAATATCTTATGCTTATACAGATATTTCAGCAGCCATCTGCTTATGGCCTCTGTCTTGTGGTATCATCCCTTACAAGATTTCAAGAGAAGCCTTTCACCTAAATGGGCATGTCATGGAGCAGAGACTTACATAAACATCACTGAAAGAAACCCATTATAGGGGCACCTGGGAGGCTCAGTCATTAGGCATCTGCCTCTGGCTCAGGTTATGGTCCCCGAATCCCACATTGGGCTCCCTGCTAGCAGGAAGCCCGCTCTCACTCCCCCTGCTTGTGTTCCCTCTCTAGCCGTGTTTCTCTCTGTCAGTAAACACATTACATTTTATGTTATTTCAGTGTTTTGGATTATAAATACTGAAGACAAAGTTACTACTCAAAGAACTGTTATCACCATGATGCTCAACTTCTAGACCTAGCTTCACATTCTGGCCATTTCTAAGCACTCTCCTCCAACGCTAAGTACAAATCTCTAGTCTGAATGCTTTCCCTCCCAATGAAGAATGACAAAAGCACAACAGTAAATCATGTTGGCACCCTCTAAATTAACAGTCCCCCAAATGTTCCATTTGAGATGTAACAACGCAGACCTCAAAAAAAATCAGTGCAGGCTTCAAAACTCTGCCATCAACATCATGAGACCCCCAAAATGATACAGTGATAGCTGACAGTTTATAGTAATTTTTTAACATAATGTTAAAAAAGGTTTTTAGCTGACATCTCCTTGTATCCTCTCTCAGGCAAGTAAAGCTAAGTGTCATCACTTTTATAATGTTATATAAAGAAAAATGAAGTCCAGAGAGAAGAGATAGGTGATGGAAGATTATTTAACAACTTAGTGCTACACAGGTCTAATATGAAGGTCCAACACTGTCTGAAAAAACTTTCTACAGTGATGGAAAGGCTCTACTAATCAGAGCAGTCTGTATCTGTAGCTAGTTAGCACCTGAAATGTGGCTGGAACTAAGGCATTTTCATTTGTTTAATTTTAATTCATTTAAATTTAAATAGCCACATGTGGCTAGTAGCTCTGATACTAGACACCACAATGCTGGCCATCCCTCTTTGCTCTGCCCTGCGACCACCTGTTAGCACTGCCCAAAGCTCAGTCAGCTTGCAGTAAGGATCCTTCCAGCCTTGCGGCCCAGGGATGTGCATGGTGAAGACACTGGGCAGGGTGAATGGAGGAAGGTTGCAAGGCAAAGGCTGATTTAACAGGGTGAAGAGAAGGAACTCTTTTATCTATTATGTTTTCAATAATAATAGAATCCATGGAGATACTTTCCCATTTACTAGGTTTCCCCGAAATAATGCATGTAAATTTTATAACAATTGATGGTCTTCCTCACACTTTAAGTGTGCATTAGCAACAATGACAACAATGAAAAAGTCAACAAATAAACAATTGTGTATTCCTTTTACACAGACATAAATTCAGCCTAAGAGAAGGTAACTTGTTCAATAACACCACCATGAAGTTCTGCAATGTTGGGATTCTTAACGAATGCACAGGATGGAGAAAATATTTGAAAGCATGCCATACAAAATACTTGGAATGGTTCAACCTATGTTTTGTAGATTGGTCACTGCTGTGTATTAATGATGATTCGGAAAAATCTTAGGCTGAATATTTGGGTTTAACCCTAAGTTACTGATGAGTATGTATGTTTTTATTCTATCTTGAAAATCAGTCCATTTTGTATACCATGTATATTACTGCTTCATAACTGTAATACATAAACATAATTTATTATTATAATTTTGCTTAAATCTGCATTTCCCTAGCATGTACAATATAATCTGTCACATCTCTTTCTTTACCCTCCACTGCTTCATTAGCTTTAATACCCCTATTCTTCCTATTAAGTTTCTTTACATTTTCCCTATACTCTAATCATCTCTGTTCCTCTCCCTATTCCAAATTGCCCTGAACTTTCTTGCTTTTCTGCCTCTATGGTGGCATTCTCTTGCAATGCTGTTCCCACTGCCCTGCACTCACTAAGTTTTGCATATTCAGTATGTAGACCAGATCCCTCCCACTATAGGAAGTCTTCTCTCTCATCAGAAGTCATCACTCCCCACTCAGTGCTTTCTTAGCAATCCTGACCTTGACATCATGTCTTGCACAGTAAATAGATGTCTTAAAGCCCATGCTTCTAGTTAATAGTCAAAAGGCACCTTGAGGGGAGGACCATTCGAATCCCTCCAAAGTACCTGCTTATGAGTTTGGTTCTTAACAAGGATTTTTTTTTTTTTAATCAAGTTGGGAAAACAGCATTTGTTTTTGTCACACTGACTCTAGACCATCAGTTTCACAAACAGCTTCAGAAGGAAATGCAAACTCCAGCTACTCCTAAGTGAGAATGTGAAAACACAGAGCTTTAGAGTAACACAGCAGCACAGGATCCCCTCGACCTGATAATTTTGTCAGAATAAATAATCACCTAACACGCTGCCTTCACAATCTTTGCAAAGAAAAACGAGAGCGCTCGGAAGGCAACACCCTTAACGAGATCCTAAGTAGTCAGAGAATAAAATGAATCTTAGTGATAAGTGGCATTTATCATAATTAAACTTATTTTGATTAAGTGAATTATTTTCTTGCTCAGTTATTCTGTAAAACATATTTTACCATAAGTTGATAACCATTTTATTCATTTATTCAACAAATATTCATTAAGAACACATTATGTACTAGGCATCCTGCTAGGCAGGAGACTGATTATAAATATTACATTGTCCCTGTTCTCAAGTACTCAGTCTCACAGGAGAGGCAGAATTACATAATAGCTTAAAACACAACTTTAAGTACACTGACTTCCATTCATTTCCTGAATGGCTTGAGCAACGGATCATTTAACCTTGGGCATTCCCCTTCACTTCTCTTGAGCCTGTTCATCTATAGAAGAGGGGAAACTAAAAGGACATTACTCACCGGGTTATTGTGAGAATTAAATAAACCAGTGTGCACAAGGACATACAGTACTTAGTTCAACGTCTGGGATTTAGTAAAGTGCGTTGTAATCAGTAGGAATACTAACAGCAATTCAACATGAAGAGTGCTGGGACCAAGGAATACAGACTCTGCTGTGCACGTGTGAAAGAACAAGGACCTCATTCTGTCAGAGCAAGCTGAGGAAGGCTTCCCGGAGTGAGGAGTGATGAAAGCAAGACCTCAAGTATGAGTAGTATCTATCGGTTTTAGATTAAGGACCCATCCTCAGAGAAACAATATTCACAGACCAGTTAGCAGCACAGGATGGCTCGAGCATAAGGCCTATGGAGAAGCTAGAGGGCATGGCAAATGGATCCAAGAAACATTCAGAAGAGGAGGAGTCTGAGTTGGATTTCCATTTTATAAAGAACAGGAGGGCTACAGCTTAAAAACATACACTTTAGGAAGCTGAAATTCTAAGTGAGAAAACAAGTTGGGAAGTTACTTCGACTACCTCATGCCACGGATGACAAGACTTTGAATTGAGTTCTCAATGTCATGGCTAGAGATGAGGGAGGGATGAAGAAGCATCAAAATGAGTTCAGGATTGGTGCCATACCTGGCCATTGTAAATAATGTAGCAATGAACAGAGGTGGGCACGTATCTTTTCAAATTAGTGTTTTGTTTTCTTTAGGTAAAATCCAGTAGTAGAGTTACTGGATCATATGAATAAAGATGATGTAACACACACACATACACACACACACACACACACACACACACACACACACAGGAATATTACTCAGCCATAAAAAAGAATGAGATTTTTTGTCATTTGCAACAACAGGGATGGATCTTGGGGGTATAATACCAAGTGAAGTAAGTCAGGGAGAGATAGACAAATACCATGCGATTTGACTCATATGTGCAATTTAAGAAACAAAACAAGTGAACAAACTAAAAAGAGACAAACAAAAAGACAGACTGTAAAATGCAGAGGACAAACTGGAAGTCGCCAGAGAGGAGGTGAGTGGGAGGATGGGTGAAATAGGGGGAGGGGATAAGAGTACCTTACCTTGATGAGTACTCAGTAATGTATAGAATTGCTGACTCACTGTATTGTACACCTGAAACTACTACAATATTGTATATGAAATATACATCAATAAAGAAATTTAAATGATGTCATGACTGGTAATAGGGTTTGAGGTATCACCATAATACCACAGCAGAAGAAGGTACCTTTCTCAGTGAGTTATTTTTGCCTATTTGCTATAATGAAAATGGACATACAAATACTTGAGTTGCTATTATCAATAATAAACACATTTCAAGCCCTTGAGAAGGTCACCTAGCCTTTCAGTTTATTCACATATAAATTGAGGATAATAATACTGACATGCTTGGACTGTTGAGAAGACAAAGTCAATTGCAAATTTAAAGTAACTATCCTAGTCCAGCTATGTATCAGGAGCTAAATAAATATGTTTGCTTTCCGCTATCCTCCTTAATAGCAAGAGAGAACACATATCCCAGTTTTCCCCAAATTGTCCTTATTTATCCTTGTCCTCGTGTCCCTGGGTTTGTTAAAAGGTGAAAAATCCAAAAGAAATGCTACTGCATCATTTTTAATGACTGCATTAAACCTCAAGAAAAATATTGTAGGGGCCCTTGGACATTTTTATGCATAAAATAAAATATTTAATATAATGTGTTTCTGAGGCTTGGCTGCTGAGGATTCTTCTTCCGTCCTTTTGATAGTACAGTTCATGTCATCGGTAAAGTCTTGGTATTTAAGTCCGTGGTTGTTTCCCCACAACTCCCAGCCTCTATTTCTCAATCTTACTCACATCAAAAGGTAGCCAAGACTATGTATTCCTTCAAATGGAATGGAAGCAGAAATGATGTGCTAGGCTTTGGTATTATCTCCTTTTCCTGCACTGTCTTCCTTTTCCCCTCCTGCAGGCTCAAACGTAGGTAGAGATCGTCAGCCAGCTTCAACCATGCAGTGAAGGCAACACCCTCAGAAATGAGAGGGCAGCAAGGGATGCAAACTGTATCCCCCAATGATCCCACAGCGCAGAGCCGCCTCCTTGCTTTGGGTCATCTATCCACCTTTGAACAGGTATCTTTCTTACCTCTGTAAGAAAGAACAAGCTATCTCTCTTGTTTGGAAATAACCCTACATTAATGGGGTAGAGACGGTGATAGATGCACCTTTTTTACTTCTTCCTTTGTCCATGATCTCATCTGGTAAAGCATGAAATAGATGTGCAGTTAACTATGTTTCCAATTTAGCAGATGGCTAAATATGAAAGACAATAATTTCTCTCTCTTCAGCCGACTTTTCAGACACAATAATTTTTTTTCGAGAATAGCATACAGGACTCCTGCCAATGAAACAGAGCATATTTTGACATGAGTGGCTAGGGATAGGTAACTCCTGGTCTAGGCTGGTTGTAGAGGGAATCTTTGATGCTCCTGGTATTAGGTGTACCAGCCAGTCTGTAGCATCAGGGAGAAAAGTGGGAAATGAATAAGTTAGGTACACATGAAGTATGTTCAGTGAATACAGGTCAAGCAACCAGTCCTGCAGAGAGTAATATGAACTCTTTTATTGCAGTGGTTTGGTCATTTGCGAATGGAATAAATCTACAACTATGCATGCACTTAATTCTATTGTAATGCTCTATTTTGTAAATGAACTGTTTCAGCAGCAATGGCCTAAAAAAAGAGAGGTACATGTTTTGTGAGAAGTCACATGCTTCCATTTCCAGAAAGTTCCATTAATAGAGATTAATATGTAAAATAAATTTACTCAAACTATTTTTAAATATTTACCATCCAACATGACAGTCCTATGACTGACATAAACTTGATGACACAAAACTGAAGAAGTCAGCATCTGCTTCAAGAGCTAGTCATTATTTCTAAGAATGCTGCACCTGAGACAATAATGCAACCCGCATATCAATTCAGAAGTTGCAAGACTTTTCATTAAGATCAAATAACTGAGCTCTGTATTAATTTTGCCCAATTTCACTGCAAGTTGTGTGGATAAAGGAAATAAAAATGGTAGTGTTAGCTCAATTAACTGTCACAGTTTAAGATGCAATTCATAGGAGAATCATTAAACGCTTCTTATTTTTCTCTTCCAGTTCACAGAATAAATTTTTGGACGTTCTTTCCACTGAAACTGAAATATCTAGCAGTACTGTGAATGCGACCACAAATTCAGTTTAAAAGATAAGCACTGAAGATAAAGTGACTTGTCTTTATGATGCAGATAAAAGTATAAATTTTGATGGAGCACAGTCCCATGAAAAAACAATCCTCTTATACAAAAAAGAATAAGAAGCACAAATATACTTGCAATTTGTTGCACTATAAATATAATTCATAAGAGCATCAAAACAAGCTTCAGCATTACATTCAAACCAAATAGAATCTATAGTTGTCAAGAGCACAGACATACATTCAGAGGGTAGCTAAACTTTTAAGTATTTATAATGTAGCATATATTGAATAATCAAAAAAACACTTTAACATGCTGAAGTATGTCCTTTGCCTCCTTACTATCCACCATCAATGAAAATTTAGAAGTGTCAGCTTTTGAAGAACTAATTTTACATAAATCTCAATCTTCTTCCTTGGTAGTGAATGAATTCTATACATCAGCTGTATAAACTTTGGTTGGATTTTGTGCAATTTCAGTTTATAATTCGAGATCAAACTATTCAATTAACAGAGTATGAAAAAAGTTTTCTTTTAAAAATTTTGGTGTAAGTGCACATAATGACAACAAAGCTTACCAAAATGAGTATTTAAATTTATTCTACTAAAGCAAAAAGGACAGCTTAGAAGAAAAGCTTGAACTATGCATAATGTTCTAAATTTTAAATTCTGTAATTATATTTTGCACTATTTCAAACAGTGGAAATAATTTTATTTTATTTTATTTTATTTTAGAGGGAAAGGGAGAACACATGTGTGTGCTAGTGTGCATTAGTGAGGGAGGGGCAAAGGAAGAGGGAAAGAATCTTAAGCAGATTCTACTCTCATGAGCCCAAAACATGGCTGGATCTCGTAATCCTGAAATTAACACTCGGAGATCATGGCCTGAGCTGAAATCAAGGGTTGGACACCTAACCCACTGAGCCTCCTAGGTGCCACTAGGGAAAAATATTTTTAAGGACTCTTTTTTTTTTTTTTTTAATTTGGTAAATTTATAATAAAAAGGATTGAAATTGAGAAAATATGGATTTTCCAGCATCTAAAATTGTTTAGGTAATTAAAAGAATCATAGAAACAATTTGATGAATTTTGTCTTATAAAACTAATTGTCAAAGAAAATATTCTTAAGAAAGGGGAAAAGACCATAACTGTAAAACTAGGTATGCTTAAATATTTACACATTTCAATATAAAAATATAACTGAACACATCTTTCATTTAGAATTTTTTCTGATGTCTACTAGGAATATTATTGAGTACCCAGAATGGCTCCTTTTTTGTGGGTGATATATATTGATATTTAGTATATTATAAATTAAAAATTATATTACTCTACTTAAAATAATAAACCCATGGAGGGTAAGGAGGGAAACAAATGAAACAAGATGGGACAGCGGTGGGTGGGAGACAAACCATAAGAGACTCTTAATTTCAGGAAACAAACTGAGGGTTGCTGGGGAGGGTGGGGGAGGGATAGGGTGACTAGGTTATGGAAAAAATAAAAATTAAATTAAAAAAGAAAAAATTGGTAGACATTTCCATAGAAAAACTTCTTAGCGAGAATAGGTGCTTTATAAATATTTTTTTCAATTTTTGTGAAGTACCTGATTTATAGAAGGCAGTTGGGTTTTCATATTTGCTTGTACAGTCAATCTGTTGTGATATCATGTCAGTAAGCCTATGGAAAACTCTACCATACATTCATGAGAGAATGAGAGCAAAAAAGGTAAATGACCGGACAGCAGTATATAAAGGTGGTTTTGATTTCATGGGCACTGTGAAAGATTCTGAGTCCTCTCGAGGTTTTTGTACCACATATTGGTAATTGTTACTCCTCAAGAAAACTTCAATTGAAGATACCAACAATTTAAGCTTTGTAAACAAATGCAAGATGTTTACAGCAATTTTGTAGAAAAAAATAAAAATAGTGATATCATATTGAAAAAAATATATCCAGAAAAATATTGGTAACTTTTAGAGACGGATATGTCTAAGAAACTGATAGATTTTTGTAAAATTTTACTATTACTCAAATTATGTAATTTTTAATGTTCAGATGCTCAATATAAGAATTTTTAATTAGCATCAATGCATGTTACCATAGAAATAGTTTGTTATTTATAGAAATAATTTTATTTCTATTACTTTTTGAGTGTTATTTATAGAAACATGTTATTTATATAAATAATTTTATTTTTGCATGCATTTAAATTTCAAAATTAATTTTAGAATATAAAATCTTAGAGTAAACACAGTTTTACAGGCCTGAATTGGTAAACTGTTCATCTCAAAACGATAGTTTTTTTTAAAGTTTTGAGCTGTTCTATTTTGGGAATAAGTCAAGAGACCACACTCCCCCCATATCTGCACATGCGCACACACAAACACAGACACATACCGTTTCATCTCTGATTTGGGAGAGCATTGAGTTACTGACGTTGGCTGAGTTAGCCAGAGCGCTGTGAGTTAGAACCATGGCCCAGCCACGAAGAAAGAAATGTGTTAAGAGGTCAGTGCTTCGCTATTGATCATACTTCTATGCTTAGATGAGATGGGGGGGAATAATCATTAAAGTCAATAGTCTTCCTAACAGGATAAAAGATACAGTTAGAACTTGGAAAAAATTTCTTCTCTTATTTTCCATAACAAAGAAACTTTCAATTACATTTACAATACTCAAAAGGCAAAAACACTAATTCAAAGAGACACATGAACCCCTATGTTTATAGCATTAGTACAATAACCAAATTATGGAAATACCCATCAAGAGATAAGATAGGTAAGTGGATGAAGATGTGGTATGTATACATATAGTATTTCCTTCTTTTTATGGAATATTATTCTGCCATAAAAAGAACAAAATCTTGCCATTTGCAACAATATGGATGCAGCTAGAGAGTATAATGCTAAGCAAAATAAGTCAGGGAAAGACAAATACCATATGATTTCACACATGTGGAATTTAAGAAACCATACAAAGGGGGGAAAAAGACAAATCAAAAACAGACTCTTAATTTAAGAAAACAAATTGATGATTACCAGAGGGGAGGAGAGTGGGGGGATGGATGAAACAGTGATGGGGATTAAGGAGGGCACTTGTTATGATGAGCACAAGGTGATGTACAGTAATGTAGAATAACTAAATTGTACACCTGAAAGTAAGTTTATACTGTATATTAATTATTTCAGGATTAAAATGAAAACGTAATAAAAATGTGGTGTTCAACAAAGGTTTCACTGATAGGATGATGTTTGAGTACACATCTGGATGAGGTGGGGGAGTGAGCCATGCAGACTACTGGGAGAAAACCCATTGTCGGCAAAGGGAACTTGATGTGCAAAGGACCTGAAAACTTGTACTTGGAGTTTTTGAGGAAGAACAATAAACCATTTGCCTAGAGCAAACTGAGGGCATGGGTGAAGTAAAGGCATGAGGTCAGAGAAGTCATAGGGATCAGAATAATGTGTTGTGCCAATTTGTAGTTACTGAGTTTGGGAACTACTGAAAAGTTGTAAGCAGGGTAGAGACATTACCCAATAATTAATACTTTAACAATTACTTAGTGTCAGACACTATTCTAAATACTTTATATGAACTACCTTATTCTCATAAGAGTTGAGAATTTTGTTACATAACTGCAACTGTGTTTTGCTAAAAGAATAGATTTCAGGTACTCTCATCACAAAAAAAAGAGGTTACTATGTATGGAGATATGTTAATTAGCTGGACTAACCATTTCTCTTTATATAAAATCATGTTGTGTATCTTAAATATATACAATTTTGATTTTAAAAAATTAATATTCCTAAATATTAAAAGGGAGTTATGGAGTTTTTAAGACTGATTTTGTAAACCACTCTTTATGGATAAAGACAAAGTTTTCTAGGAAGGAACATTCACCACTAACAAGTTGATGCCTGACTAATGCTTCATGCAACAGAACTAATTTTTAGTGTAAAAGGATTATACTGTATGGTGAGAATAGACAGTAGCAGAGCAAATGTGGAAGCAGAGAGATTTGGCAAACTAACAATATCCAGGAGTTTTGGTATACTTAGGAAAATATGAGATGAAGATGTTTTCATTGATTCATCCTGGATTCTTCATTACTGTTGAAGACCCAAGAATGTTAGTTACATTTGGTAGTATGGGACAAAAACAAGAGTAAAGGGGTTCGATGGAATTAGAGGGTAGATCTGAAACCAAATGAACCTACAGGACTGTGGTTAGTATAAATAATAAGCCCCAAATGATTCTGGTAAAGCCACCTCTTATTTCTGATTCTATATGCTGCACAGAACAAAAACAAAAACAAAAACACAAACCCTAGACCCATCAGAGTAAATGAGTCAACAGATACTAGAATTTCTAGGAAACTGATAAGGATACTGAAAAGGCTCAGAGATATTAGACAGTATGTACTAAAGGACACCCAGCTAACAGTTGTTAGAGTTTGGATTTGAACCCAATTGTGTTAGACTTCTGAGTCTAAAATAGGTGATAAATTTTATCCCTAACCCTTTGATTTATAGCTGCTCAGGAACCTCTGGATCTCTAGGTGGTAATTTCTTCAGGAATAGCCTAAATATATAAATCAAGTCAGGTCAAGTGAATCTAGGGGGCTCGACCAGAGGCAGGTGGGGTGAAAGGAGAATGCTGAGACCAGGCAGCATCAATGAATCACTGTTTCAGAATACTGTCCTGAGCAGACAGGCAGATAAACAAATGGGCACGATGTTCAAGCAGCACAGCTGTCCCCAGTGATTTGCTTTTTTTAAGACAAAATAATTCAGCCAGGTTGTCCTCAGAGAAATGTTATGGCCTTTTTAAAAGACATTTTGCTTATTTTAAGAATACTGGCAAATCCAAAGAGACCCAGCAGCCAAGAACTGAGGCTGCCATTTGCCACTGAGCCAAGGTGCAAGTCACTGTCTGTCCTTGGACCATTCATTTGGGTGTTTGAGACCTCATTTTCTATTTCAGAGTTAAATGGACTTTTTGCTACTTATGTATTTTTACTTTTAGATTTCACAGATAATTTGCCATTTAAAAAGAAGTATAGATAAGATGTTATCATCTCTTCTCTGTCAATTTTATCTTCCTTCTCTTTACCTCCCAAATTTCCAACATAACATTCCAAGATTTGCTTGACTTTTCACGATCTCTTTTTTTTTTCAGTTCCTAATAAATCTGTCATCTGGCACTGAATATTCCTTTCATTAATGGTGGTTATCCTTTAATACATATGTCCTACCTACCCACAGTAGCTGGGAGTCCTAGAAGGCAGAAAGCCATAATGATGAACATATTTCCATATACATCCAGGGATTAGTCAAATGTTGTGCAGGAAATAAAAGTTGGCTGAGTATCTGATGATTATGGTGACTGGTAATAACAATTAGTGTTTATGAAGCAGTGACTGGTACCAATCACATTACATAATGCTTTACTTTACCCTTACAAAAATTGCAAGGTATATATTATGATTTGATTTTAGAGATGAAGAAAATGAAATGTACAGAGTTCAAATAATCTGGGAAAATCAGAGAAATGATGTGTAAAAAATCTAGACTTTTCTATATCTTAAACTGATGCAATATGGCAGAAGTATCAATTCAGATTATACATATAAAATATATATATAAATATATATATGAGAGATATATATATGATATACTCATTCATTCACCATTTATGTCTCCATTTGTCCATTAATAATTCATCAATTCATCTCCCTTCCCTTCTATTCACACTCATCCCTTATCTATTCATGCATCCACACTTTGATCCATCCATCCAGTCATCATGTCATCCCATCCCTTCACTCACTTACCCAGCCATTCATCTAACCATTTATGTACACACTAAGCAATCCGTTCATTCACTGATCTACTCACCTATCCAATGATTCCATAACTCATTCGCTAATTTCCTCAGCTCTCTGTATGTTGATCCTCCAAAAATCAGTCCATTTATTCAGTCAGTCATTCATTCACTTAGCAACTTACTTACTCATTTCTAATCCACCTATCCATGCACTCACATATTTATCTACAAATTAAAAATACATTCATTCATATGTTATCAAGCTCCTTCTTTGTAGCATAACCTTGTTAGACACACGAAAGTCAAAATAAATAAACCATAGTCTCTGCCTTGAGTTTAAAGAATTTCAAGAATCTAGAAAAATTACTATGTGTCAGAAGAGAAAATAACTTTGTTGTATAGATGGAGGAGATGGTTCAGTAAAAAGTTCTCAAAGTAAGTGTTATACAAATGCAGTTTCAAAAGAAACATGAGTTGACAAGTTAGAAAACAAGAGAAACAGTTATTTCAGGCAATGAGAAATGGCAAAGTAAATGCAAATTTACATTAAATAATGGGATACATATGGCAAATTGTTAGCCACTCCCTAATATTCATTAGCCATTCTCTGTGATACTAATAAAACCACTAATTAGTAGGAAAGCGAAGTTACCCAAAATCAAAGTTGCATTTTCCAGCCTCTCTTGTAGTTAAATATTGCCATTTACACACGTTTTGATAATTGAGTATGAGCATGAGTAATGTATGCAACATCCATATTATGTTTTAAATTTAATATAGCCTACTTCCTCCTCTCTCTGCCTGCCTCTCTGCCTACTTGTGATCTCTACTGTCAAATAAATATATGAAGTCTTCTAAAAAATGCATAGTTAACCAAAGTAGTCAGAAAAAGAAGAAAAATGAAAACTCAGATGGAACAAATACAAAATACCTAGCAGTTTGTAGATTTTAATCCTACTTAATTTAATCCTACCTATTTAGTCAGTAATGGAATTAAGTGTAAATGTTTTAAACATACTAGTTAACAGATTGTCAAACTGCATAAAATTCTAAGACATAAAGTTACATGTTATCTATAAGAACCTCATTTTAAACACAAAATCTTATAAGTGATAAAGGAAAAAAGACGGAAAGAGATGTAATAAACAAATCCTAACCAAAGGAAAGTGGGGTGGCATTACTAATACCAGATAAAGTAGAACTCAGAACTAGGAATACTATCAGAAATAAGAGGATATATAATTTTTCTAAGAAGACATAAAAGTCTTAATTATGTATGCAATCAACAATATAGTTTCAGAATACATAAATAGGAAACTGTTAGCACAGAAAAGAGAAAGAGACAAATCCACATTTGTAGTTGAAGACTTCAATACTCTATTCACTAATTTAAAGAACAATTAGGCAAAAAATCAGGATGCTTATCGAATACATCAAAAACACCAGTAACGAACTTGACATATCATAGAGCACTCCAGCCCCAAACAGCAGAATACACACTGTTCTCAAGCACACAATGGGCATTCACCAAGTCAGGGTTCATACTGAGAAATTCAATAAACCTTAAATTTTATCAAAGTAAACATGAAACAAAATGTATTCTTGTGCCATAGTGAATTTAACTAGAAATGAATAACAGATACCTGGAAAATCCTCAAATATTTGGAAACTAAACAACATGCCTTTAAGTCTTGTGTAATTAACATAAAGTGTTACAGTTGTTTCAGGTGCCCAATATAGCAGTTCAACAATCCCACACATTACTCAGTGCTCAAGAAGATAAGTGCATTATTTTTTCAAAAAAAACCCTGCATTTCTTTTCTTTTTTTTTTTACTTTTTTTTTTTTTTAAGATTTTATTTATTTGACAGAGCGAAACACAACCAGAGAAGGAACACAAGCAGGGGGAGTGAGAGAGGGAGAAGCAGGCTTCCCACCGAGCAGGGAGCCCGATGTGGGACTCGATCCTGGGTCTCCGGGACCATGACCTGAGCCGAAGGCAGTCGCTTAACCAACTGAGCCACCCAGGTGCCCCCACATTTCTTTTTTTTTAATTCTCATTTGAGAGAGAGAGAGAGACAATATGAGAAGGGGGAGGGGGAGAGGGTAAAGCAGGCTCCCAGGAAGCCTGATGCAGAAATGGATCCCAGTACTCAGGGACTATGACCTGAGCTGAAGGCAGACATTTAACTGCATGAGCCACCCAAGTAGCCCAAGAGAAGTGTATTCTTAATCCACTTCACCTATTCCACCCAGCCCCCCCAACCCACCACCCTTCTGGTAACCATCAATTTGTTCTAATTAAGAGTCTATTTTTTTGGTTTGTCTTTCCTGCCCTCCCCCCCCCATTGTTTGGTTTCTTAAATTCCACATATGAGTGACATCATATGGTATTTGTCTTTCTGACTGGCTTATGTTGCTTAGCAATATATTCCCTAGACCCATCCATATTGTCACAAATGGCAAGATTCCATTCTTTTTGATGGCTGAATAATATTCCGGGGTGTGTGTGTGTGTGTGTGTGTGTGTGTGTGTGTGTGTGTACACCACATCTTTACCCACTCATCTAGCTGTAGACATTTAGGCTGCTTGCATAATTTGGCTACTATAAGTAATGCTGCATATACAATCACCTTTAAATAATGCCAAGGGTCAACGTGGAACTCTCAAGGTAAAAGAAGTTTAACTGAATGATAAACAAATTAAGAGAAAACAAAATTTGTAAAATGTATATAAATAAGTTTATAGAGAGAAAGCTATAGCATTAAATGCTTATCTAATAAAATAATAGATTTTAAATTTGTAAACTAAGTTCCAACTTGAGAAAATAGAGCCAGTTAAATCCAAACCCAGTAGAAAAAAATATAAGTTATGAGCAGAAATCACTGAGATTGAAAATAGAAAAGCAACAGGAAAAAAAAAACTAATTTAACAACAACTGCAAAATTGAAAAAATATGGTAAAACTTTAGCCTGGTAACCAAAAAAAAAAAAAAGATGTAAATACTCATATCAGGAATGAAATAATGGACATCATGATGTACTCTTAGACAATAAAAGTATAAAAGGGGAAGACAGCAATTCAAAGACCATGAATTTGGCAAGTTTGATGATTGTTTTACTCTGGCTGCATTGTTCTATTTCAGTGCTGCATTGTGGGTATAAAACAGGCACTGGATTATCAAGAACCACAGCTAGACCTGATATAGGTGAGTACTTACACCCTAGAGATCATGGACTTCATGCCAAATACAGTCACTTGATGAGTCTTTCTTTTCAGACGGTCTCTCAAAATGAGGTATGTTCTCCATGTACAAGAAGTGTGCATAAATATATTTGGATAACCAAGGAGTGCACTGGCAGATAACACTTGTTGTTCTTTAATTTTTATTGTCTTCTCTCAGAGAACAAGATCCATGAGCTTTTGCTGTGTTCATGACCATCTAGAATAAAAAGTTCCATTTCTACCATCCTTTAAAGCTAGCTGTGATTGTCCATCTAGTCCCAAAGAAGTACCCAATTTGATATGTGGAATTCAAGGTCATGCATTCTATTAGGCGCAGCTCAGCTATTAAAAACAGAAACCAGTCTTTCAATCAAAAGGCATTTTTTAGAAGGTTTTACCTATTTTTTTTTAATTTTTATTTTTATTTTTCAGAGTTCCAAGATTCATTGTTTATGCACCCAGTGCTCCATGCAATACGTGCCCTCCTTAATACCCACCACCAGGCTCACCCATCCCCCTAGCCTCTTCCTTCCAAAACCCTCAGTTTGTTTCTCAGAGTTCACAGTCTCTCATGCTTTGTCTCCCCCTCTGATTTACCCCTTTCACTTTTCCTTTCCTTCTCCTAATGTCCTCCATGTTATTCCTTACACTCCACAAGTAAGTGAAACCATATGATAATTGCCTTTCTCTGTTTGCCTTATTTCACTCAGCACAATCTCCTCCAGTCCCATCCAGGTTGATACAAAAGTTGGGTATTCATCCTTTCTGATAGAGGTGCAATATTCCATTGTATATATATGGACCATATCTTCTTTATCCATTTGTCTGTTGAAGGTCATCTTGGCCTTTTCCACAGTTTGGCTATTGTGGCCACTGCTGCTATGAACATTGGGGTACATATGGCCCTTATTTCACTACATCTGTATCTCTGGGGTAAATAACTAGTAGTGAGTGCAATTGCAGGGTCATAAGGTAGCTCTATTTTTAATTTTTTAAGGAATCTCCACATTGTTTTCCAAAGTGGTTGCACCACCTTGCATTCCCACCAATGTGTAAGAGGGTTCCTCTTCCTCCACATCCCCTCCAACACTTGTTGTTTCCTTTCCTGTTAATTTTGGCCATTCTAACTGGTGTAAGGCAGTATCTCAATGTGATTTTGATTTGAATTTCCCTGATGGCTAATGATGATGAACATTTTTTCATGTGTCTGTTAGCTATTTGTATATCTTCTTTGGAGAAGTGTCTGTTCATGTATTTTGCCCACTTTTTGATGTGATTATCTGTGTTTTGGGTGTTGATTTTGAGGAGTCCTTTATAGATCGTGGATATCAGCCCTTTGTCTGTAGTGTAATTTGTAAATATCTTCTCCCATTCCATGTGTTACCTCTGTTTTGTTGACTATTTCCTTTGCTGTTCAGAAACTTTTTATCTTGATGAAGTCCCAAAAGTTCACTTTTGCTTTTGTTTCCTTTGCCTTTGGAGACACATCTTGAAAGAAGTTGTTGTGGCTGATGTCGAAGATGTTACTGCCTATGTTCTCCTTTAGAATTTTAATAGATCGCTGCCTCATGTTGAGGTCTTTCATCCATTTCGAGTTTATCTTTGTGTATGGTGCAAGAGAATGGTCAAGTTTCATTCTTCTATACATAGCTGTCTATTATATGAAACATCCAGGATGGGAAAGGCTCCAGAGACAGAAAGTAAATCAGTGGTTTCCAGAGGCTAGGAGGTGTAATTGTTCATGGGTTCAAGATTTCTTTTCAGGGTGATAAAAACGTAATGGAATTAGATAGTGTTAATGTTTGCAGAAATTTGTGAATATACTAAAAGCCACTAGATTGTAGACTTAAAAAATAAAAACTAAACTCTAAAAAGTTGGCAATGGGATAATCAAAGAGCTTATAATATTAATGTTAAGAAATCTTGGATTCCTTCTCTATGATATGGATAGCAATTATAGGGTTTTTTATAGGTAGTAACAATGAGATTGGACTTTTAAAAAGAAAACTCCCACCTGAGTGTGGAAGATGTATTGTGGAGAGGAGGATGATCCTGGAGGTGAGACAAGAGTTGGTTCACTCACATAGGAGGCAATGTGGATGTGAACTAGGGCAATGGTAATGAATACTGAGTAAGGCAAAGGACAGCAGGGGAAAGGGAAAAGGAAATGCAATGGGGAGCACAAGAAGACATTTATGTCATTTAACTCTTGCCCCCATCAATTGTGCGTTCTGTGAGATGATTTAAAACATCTATGCTTTCTTTTCCCAAACTTTTTATTTAAATTCTAGTTAATTTACATATAGTATAGTATTGGTTTCAGGAGTGGAAGTCAGTGATTCATCACTTACATACAACACTCAGTGCTCATCACAAGTGCTGTCCTTAATATCCATGACCCATTTAACCCATCCCCTGCCACTTCTCTTCATCAACATTCAGTTTGCTCTTTGTCGTTAACAGTCTCTTATGATTAGCCTTCCTCTCTCTCTTTTTTTTCCTTCCCCTATGTTCAGTTTTCAAACTTTTTTTTTTATTATTCTATCATTGATTATATATTTTACTTGCTATGATAGCTTAGGTCACCAACCATGTGAGATACTACCAGTACTTACAGATACCTGTATCTACAGCTCCAACCTAATACTCTGCAGGTACTTTTTAGGACCAAAATAATTACCTTTGCTATACATAGCTCATTATGCCAAGATGACTTTTTCAATTACCCTCTAAACTAAGGTCCAAGTGTTCCTTAAGAAATACAGCCAGTCTAAGTTTTCCATCAAAAGAACCTTTTCATGTCAGTGATTTCTTTACTGAAATCAATCACCCATCTCCTGGAACTCCCATTAAGAAAAGGCTCTTGGGTGCTAATAAAATAGATTACAGCCAAGGAACCGAAATTATCTTTAACTCTTATTTCTCAAAGATGTAATATGTAGATCTGATGTTAATAGCTTCGTCAAAGCTCAGATGTTGATAGTGGTACTAATTCTGCACAAAAATTTGTTTACATCTAATTCTTTAGACATTAGACTGCATTGAACATGGAAGAAATAAACTGATATCAAAAAATGAAATATATGACTACTCTTTGTAATGTTCCACCTGAATGATGAGTTAGTTCCACATGCAGAAGAAAAGTCAGCATAAAATATATAACTCCATCTAGGTTTCCATCCAGTCTTCATACATTTTGAGTTACAGCCATTTCAAGAAACATGACTTCCCACAAATACAACTTCCATTTGTATTCATGGGAACACCCCCTCTGAACCTTTACATAGGCTGTTTTCTCTGATGAAAACACTTTCTTAGTTTTTGCTTGCCTAATTAACATTTATTTTTCAAGACCCAAGTAGGTATTACCTCTTTTGGGAAACCTTTTCTGAATCACTTCTATACCCCATTATGGGTTCAGCTACCCAAATTTACCTATGCACAACTATATTCACAAGATATACTAAAGAAAATATTGTTCTATATATACAATGGAATATTAAAGAAAATATTGTTCTATACATACAATGGAATACTATGCCTCCATCAGAAAGGATGGATACCCAATTTTTGTATCAACATGGATGGGACTGGAGATTATGCTGAGTAAAATAAGTCAAAGAGAGAAAGTCAAGTATCATATGGTTTCACTTACTTGTGGAGCATAAGGAGTAACATGGAGGACATTAAGAGAAGGAGAAGAAATGTGAACTGGGATAAATCAGAGAGGGAGATGAAACATGAAGAGACTGTAGACTCTGAGAAACAAACTGAAGGTTTCAGAAAGGGGGTGAGGGATGGGTGAGCCTGGTAGTGGGTATTAAGGAGGGCATGTATTGCATGGAGCACTGGGTGTGGTGCTTGGAACACTGAAAAAAATAAAATAAATTATTAAAAAACAGTAAAAAAAGAAAGAAATTATTACTTTAAAAAGATGTATTAGTTTGGGTAATCTGAATTATCATCTATTAAAAACAGACATTTGAAAGTGGAGGGGCTCAAACAAAATGGAAGCTTCGTGTTTGTTTGTTTTTTTAATTTTATTTATTTGACACACAGAGAGAAATCACAAGCAGGCAGAGGGGCACGTAGAGCGAGAGGAGGAAGCAGGCTCCCTGCTGAGCAGAGAGCCCGAAGTGGGCCTCGATCCCAGGACCCTGAGATCATGACCTGAGCCGAAGGCAGAGGCTTAACCCACTGAGCCATCCAGGCGCCCAAAATGGAAGCTTCTTACTCACTACCCAATAGTTCAATGTGAGTGGTTCTGTTTCACAGAGCACAATTCAGGCATTGCTGCCTCTTATATCCTGCAGTTCCTGCTTTCCCTAACTTTACATGGGTACGGGCATTTAGCAGACAGAAAAAGAAAAATGAAGCAAAGGAGGTATAGCTTTTTCTTTAAAGTCTTGGTCCAGATATGCCACACATTACTTCTAGCTGCATTCCAGTGGTTAAAGCTCTATCATTTGGCCCCACTTAACGAAAAATGAAGTGAAGCTGAAAAATGAAGACTTACTATATACATAGGAAGAAGAGATACTGATTTTCGGTGAACAGCTAGTAGCAGCATTAATATACTAATGTATATAATATACTAATGTACTAATATAAAAACATAATTGAATACAGATATAAATAGAGGTGAATAGATGCTTCTATGCCAACTAATAAGTCTAAAATGAATTACTGAAATAGAACATCACAATTTGACAATCAACCTAGTGTTAATTGATTCAGGCAAATATCATCAATGGATAGGAAATATGGTGAGTGAAAGATGTATGAGAAGCAGGATATTCATATACTCTCAAGGTAGCTTATCATAAGATACATATTGATTATTTGTTGGTTAATAAATATCACATACTTGTTAATTAACTCTTCAGTGAAGAACTATGACAGATACCATTAATCAAATTATAAATACTAACCTCACCAATAATGGCACAAATCAACATTGTTTGTTCCCAGATATGATGCACTGAGAACAGCCCAGCATCACCTCTGTGATAATCTTGCCCAGAATGCTCAATCCTTTAATTATGACAAACATCAGACACACCAAAATGGTGGGTCATTCTACACAGTAACTGGACTATACTCTTCAAAAATTTTAGGGTCATGAAAGACAAAGAAAGGCCAAAGAACTATTTCAAATTGAAGGACATTATCTATATATGACAATGAATGGAATAGTTGATCTTGGATTGGTTCCTGAACTTAAACACACACACACACACACACACACACACACACACACACACATATCCCATACGCACACGATAATTATGAAAGCCTGTGGACTAAATAATACTGGATTGATGCTCACCTCTTCATTTTGATGGCTGTATTATTGTCCCTATGTGGGAAAATGTTTAAGTTCTTATTTAAATTACAGTTTGTTAACACAGAGTGTTAACATTAGTTTCCGGTATATAATTTAGTGATTCAACACAATATACAGCACCACCCGGGGCTCATCACAACAAGTGCACTCCTTAAGCCCCATTACCTACTTACCCCATCCCCCCACCTCCTTCCTCTCTGGTAACTATCAATTCATCTCTATAGTTAAGAGTTTGCTTATTGGTTTGTTTTGATCTCTTTTCTTCCCCCATGCTCATTTGTTTCTTCGATTCTCCACATATGAGTGAAATCAGATGATATCTGTCCTTCTCTGATGGATTTATTTCACTTAGCAAAGTACTCTTGATGGGAACATGTTCTTGTACACAGAAAATGCATATTGGAGAATCAAGGGGTATGGTAGGCAGAATAATGATCCCCTAAGGGTTTCAGGTCCTAATACCTACAACCTAAAAAAATTACCTCATAACAAAAGGCATCTTTGCAGATGTGACTAAAGTAATAATCTTGAGATGGGAGGATCATCTTGGATTATCTTGGAGATCCTCAAAAGCCATTACACATGTTCTTTTCAGAGAGAGGAAAGGGAAATTTGACAGAACAGGAAAAGACAATGTGAAGATAGAGGCTTTTACTGGAGTTATGTGGACATAAACCAAGAAATGCTGGCAGCCTTGAGTAGTTGGAAGAAACAAAACACAGATCTCCTCTAGAGACTCTGGAGGCAGCAACTAAAAAATCTTCCATTAAAGGAAACCCATCCCTGGAAATAAATATGTGGGTTCTGGAGAATGTAAATTTTTATTTCTGGGTATCCGGCCATATTACACTCAGGTACAGTCAAATAAGACCTTGTGAATGCTGCAGACTCAGAGTGGAACGCAGGAAAAGTCCTAGTTCCTGATACACATTTCCCTCACTGTGAGCACCAGGAGTAAAGGGTTCCAAAAGTTGATGAGATGTATGTCCTAGATAAATATTTCAGATAAGAGTAGCTAGCATTTATTAAAAATATACCATGTGTCCATCTTCGCTAAATCCCTTAAATGGCTCATTTTTTAATGGCCTTCGGAGCATACTTTGACTTTAGTACTATTCTTAAACCTGTGTGAAATGAGGAAATTGATGCTGAGAGGTGTATAGTAACTTGCCCGTGTTACATAACTTGTAAGTGGCAGAGCTTTGATTCTAACTGGTGTATGAATGACTTCTGATGATGTGCTCTTACCTCTCTACAGTGCTATGTCTTTTGGTGGAAACTCATCAGTAGCTCTCAAATGAGACCAATAGGCATATATCAAAATACTTACTTCCCTGTGTCTTGAGGGGAAAGAGCATAAAGAGGAGACAAGAGTGCAGATCTCATGAAATTAGAATTTAAAATTCCAGGGATCTTGGAAGTCATCCATTTTAAAGTTCTTCTCAAAACCGAAACCCCTCTGCAATATACATTCTCAGGGCACCTAACCTCAGCTTGAACACTTCTAGTAGCAAAGAACAGTCCACTTGATGGGCAAACCCATGTCTTCCATTCAGTCATCTCTCATTTTTGTTTTAATTACTTTCTGAGCCATAATCTGCCTCCCTCTTACTTGGTCCTGATTTTACAGCAGTTAAAAAAAATATTCATTATCTTTAATCAGCATCTGTATACCCTCAATGTATGTTTTTTAAGTTGTAATTACCTAGGACTCAATTTTATTTCTCTCTTCTTGAGGTTCAAATCAATAATCATTAGCTGGAATCATTCCACTTACAGCATCAGTAAATTTACCAAATTAACTAATCAAATAGGTGGAACCAACATAACAAGCAATTTCGCAGACAGTCTGTGCTAGCTGCAACCTGAATATTCATGGAAAAGTCTAAAACCAATGTCAGACCATTACTCTGTTCAAATGGATGTGAAGCACGCTGTATTCATGACATTATTTCATTCTTACCTTAACCAAAGGGAGGATGCTATTATGATCCCCATTTATGCATGTAGACACTAAGGCTTGTGGAAGCACAATTCAGTCTGACATGTCTAGTTTCAAACCTCAATTTTTCTTCCCACCATATGTTGGACTTGAGATAAAATCAACACCACCATTTTAACAGATGTGAAAACTGAGGTCATCCAGATATTCTAAGTATTGAGGCACTTGCCACAGTTTAATGTCCATATGAATCACCTGGACATTATTTTAAACTGCTATTTTAGATTCAGTAGATACAGAAGGGGGTCTAAGATTTTACCTTTGTATCAAGCTCCCAGGTGATGCTGATGTTGCTGGTCCATGAGCCACATTTTGAGGAAGACAGCCAATTAGTTTTGAGACTTAAAATCAGTCCCACCCACTTAGCATTGGCATGATCTGAGAACTTAGAAATTCAATCTATCTGGCCTTGCTTGAGACCCATCAAATGAGAAAGTCTGGGCACGGGATCTGGAAATCCATGTTTTAGTGATCGTTCAAGGTTTTTGTGTTCACACTAAAGTTTAAGAACCATTCATTTAGATTACACATTGAATTAATAACAGAAGAAGAAATGATGTCTCCTTACTCTCCTGAACAGCACTCTTTCCTGTATCCCAGATGGGTGCTCTCAGAGCTGGAATTAGTGACATTAAGCCATATTGGTCTATAAATATCTTAAGATATCCATGTGGTGGTTTTAAAATTATGCCAACTAATTCTTTGATACTCCTCTCTTCAGTGAATGGAGCTGAGTTACCCTCTGCTTAAATGTTGGCTGAGTTGACTGCTGCATATCTAATGAATAGATACAGTGGACGTGATGACCTGTTACTTCCATGAGTAGACCATAGAGAGACTAAGGCTTCTGTCTTGGGTACCTTAGTTTTCCCAGAAACCAGCTGATGTTGTTAGGACATTAAGGTAGCCTAAGGAGAGACCCATGAAGTGGGAAACCGAAATCTTCAGCCCTTAGTCACTGAGGAACTGAGGCATGCCAACATGGATCTGGGAAGAGACTGCTCCTCCTCCCAAGCTTTCCCATGAGACTCATGAGAGACTCTTGGGCCAGAATCAGCCAGCTATGTTGCTCCCAGATCCTGACCTAGTGACACTGTGAGAAAATATATTTTTTTTATTTTAAGTTGTTGAAATCTAAGGCTATATATGTATACAGCAATGGAAAAATAATCCAGTCTCTCAGCGATTGGTTTCCTGTGAAGTGATCAAGCTACCAGGGTAATTCAAAGAAGATGTGGTACGTATATACAATGGAATACTATGCCTCCATCAGAAAGCATGAATATCCAACTTTTGTAGCAACATGGACCAGACTGGAAGAGATTATACTGAGTGAAATAAGCCAAGAAGAGAAAGTCAAGTATCCCATGGTTTCACTTACTTGTGGTGCATGAGGGGTAACCTGGAGGACATTGGGAGAAGAAAGTAAATGGGAACTAGGCTAATCCAGGGAGAGAAATGAAACAACAGAGACTTTGGACACAGAAACACACTGAGGGACTTGGAGGGAGGGGGGTGGAGGGATGGGAAAGCCTGGTGGTGGGTACTGGGGACACCTAACGTGTGGAGCACTGGGTGTGGGGAATGGGGAATGAATCTTGGAACACTGGAAAAAAAATTTAAGTAACAATAAAAAAAACCTTCCTATATTCTGGCTGTTTCTTAAAGAAAGCAACCTATAGGACTTTCCCCCTCCTACTGCTTTTATTCTTCAGTTTTATTTTTGTTTTGCATCAACTGCCTCAAAAAATGACCATATTTTAAGAGTGACTTATGTCTGGAAATAATACCACTAAATTTGGCATAAAACAGAGGTTCAAGAAATGCCTGAGACTTACCAAATTATAGTGTAAATGAATCAATCACTATTTTAAAAAAATTCATGTCATTCCAGCCCCAAATAGCACATTCACTCCTCAATGAGTATACAAGTCCTTCCAAGACTTGCGAGATGGGACTTCACCCACTAAAATGGAATGCATGAAATAGGTAATACAAGTATTCAAGTCATTTTAGAACATGAAAGCTATAAACACTTAAATGAAAATTGTACTTTCAAATACTACTTCTGCAGGATGAGTTTGAACTTCTCTGTGTTTCAGATTCATGAGCTTAAATAAAAGCACTGACTAGGCTGTTGTGGACTCCACAGTCCCACCTGGTTCTAACATACTGTCCATTTCCAGGGAAACGGACCTTTGAAATACATGGTGAGAAATGATCACAATAACATCTCAATCTTAGGCCTAGTTGGTTCCATACAGGTATATTTTGAAACTTGTATTCCTGAGGAATTAGCCAAAGAAGGTTAAAAGCCTTTTGCCTAGAGCAATCATCAAAGCAAAGCCACTCATTATGCAGAACACCCACAAAAGTTAAATAAATCTCTGATACATTAACACATTTATGATACTGAATACATTGCCAGGATAAATCAACATATTATCAGGGTATTGATGAGAGAACTGCCTTCTGAGCCACCCACCTCGACTTCCTGGTGTCTAACAAGGAACACTCACAGAGAACAGCTGAACGGGGCTAAGAAGGAATGCTAATGCTGGAAACGTCATGCTATTTTGGTTTCCTAAAGTTGAAATGGAATTTTTAGCTTGCCTGATTTTCTATTTTGCGTGCGTGTGTGTGAGATGATCATTCAGAGTCTGTTTAAATGCTTCAGTGTTATTATATTAAAGACATCTCATTCCATGTTTCATCATCCTTACGTCCTCAAAGATCCTCATATATCTAAATACTACTTCTCTGAAGATAACACAGGTTAGGATAAAAAACACAAAAGATGACCACAGGTTGAATTAAAGATAGTAAAAGGACATAAATAAGTAAAAATAATTAAAGGAGTTAAAGATAGTAAAAGGACAATGTCTAGCAAAAGGCTTTGCTAGGCAATCTGGGGGACCGTTCAGAAGGAGGCAAGATGGGAGGCTAGTTAAGTAATATAATTCTGGCATAGATCCCAAGTATAAGCCTGAAAGAAGAAGTACCAAAAACCTGGACAGTCTCACTCATTTTAGCTCTAATGGGTTGTCAAGGTCCAGAGTCAAATGAGGTAAGGGAGTCAGTAACAGTGCTAAAGGAAAAGTTAAACACAGCTGGTCTTAACTCAGCCCCTAGTTGCCTACACTCACCTTGTCCCACAAAATGTCTAGATTCCCTGGGGGAACTATGTGTACAGATAATTAGGAAAAGGGCAAAGACCTGATAGGCCAGGATTGCCATTGCTTGCAGTAGGGGAAGATTGCAAGAGCACTCTGATGATCTGTCACTGAAGAACAATTTATTGAGTCAATGCTGCTGGATCCAAAGGTATTACGGATCAAAAATAATCTAAGAGCTTTCATAAAATTATTTGTGCTTTATAAAATGCAGAGTCATAGCCACTGCCTATAGTATGTATTCACTCTTTTGTTCCAAAGATAAATGTTTCTTCTTTTGTAAATTTCATAGGATTTGGTTACCTTTGTGCCAGCTGAGACTCTGAAATGATATAAGATATAAGATAAAAGAATATCTTTCCGTTTTAAGATATAGAAGGGATTGTTGTGCACAATTTACATTTTGATGATTTACTGCTTTCCCCCATAACCTTAGACTGGCAAACACTATAAATAATTTAATTCTAAACATACTTCTGATGTGTGTGTATGTTTGTGTATATGTGTATGTAATACACTGTATATAAATATACATATATTCCCCAGAGGGGGGTAAAAACAAAGAAGGGCCATTAGTTCTTTAAGCCAAATATCTCTAGTTTCTTCAACCCTGCCTTAAGTGACATAGAACTGAAACGTATACAGTCACTCATCTCTGAGACATTTAATGGCTTGTTTGACCCCTTCTTACATGACAGCCCCTGAACCCAAAATGGAATACAGTTCTATAGGGTGGGTTACTCAGTTTAAGAATCATCAACATCCACTGTCATCGTCATCACCATATCATGACCATTTATTTTCTCCCATGCACCCAACTTTGTGGAAGATAGATCTTTACAGAATTCATCTATTATTATTCCTAGAGACTACAGTGGTTATCATGCAAATATCACCATACTATTACTGATTCAGCTATAATTTACAGTAGATTAATCTATTATTTTTTTAAAAGATATTTATTTATTTATTTATTATTTACTTATTTATATAGAGAGCATGAGCAGGGGTGGAGGCACAGGAGAAGGAGAGAGAGAATCTCAGAAAGACTCTACACTGAGCTTGGAGCTCGACATAGGGCTCAATCTCAAGATCCTGAGATCATGACCTGAGCCAAAATCAAGAATCAGACACTCTAATGACAGAACTACCTAGGCACTCCTCTTTATGATTTTTTTATTGTTACTTAAATTTTTTTTCCAGTGTTCCAAGATTCATTCCCCATTCCCCACACCCAGTGCTCCATGGAATAGTGAGAGCTTTAGAAAGCCACAGTACGTTATTCCATTCCTATTCAAGCATTGTATGTTTTAAGCTAAAATGAAATTTATCTATCTACATAAAATGTCATCTCATTAGAGACAGGAGAATGTAATGGAACAGTCTGAGCTTTGGTGTGAGACAGACCTGCTCTTGTACCTCTAGAACGCTATGGGCTGTGTGACTGAAGTTCAGTTCCTTGACCTCTCTGTGACTTGTGTCCTTCTTATGTAAAAGGACAACAATAATGTTAACCCTTCTGGTTACTGTGAGGGTTATAGATAATATATAAGAAGTATTTGGCATATAATAGGGGTACAATAAATGGTATATTATCCTTTCATTGTTATCATTACCATGATGTCTAACATTTTTAAATGACAAGATCTCAAAGATTAAAATCTTTCCAAATTTCATCAGTATTCCATCTCTGCCAGTATCCAAATCAATAATGCAAATGTCCAGCAGGACATAACTACAAATAGAGGTCACAGTCTACCACTAGGTAACAACTTTTAGGCTGTTGTGGGTTATTTAATCTAAAATAAGAGCTCACATGTATTGATTCTCAGTAAAATCCAGGAAAGATACAGTGTAACTATTCAATAAATTATGGTAATTTTACAAAAAAAAGGAGGTACAGTAAGGAGTTGCAATTATGATTCTGAACACAGAACCCAAACTCCCAACTCCCGCAGAATCTGAGCATTTCTTACTATTATCAAACAGGTGATGAGTACACCTGAACCTTCCACTCAGTGTGTCATCTGAGGAATGCGAATATCATATCAAATACCCTGCCAAAATCCAGACATAGTGTGCTTACAGAGTTTTATAACTTTGTATTTATAAACTTTCTATTTTTGAAAAAAAGAATATAAAGTCTATTTAAACTTTATTATGGTTTGATTTTTGTTTCCTTTTCAGAATTCTCAAAAATACCTTGAATAATAAGCTCTAAACTCTTGTTGAAATATACTTAAGTTTTAGGAGTGTGAGACTATTTCCGTTCTTTCTTTCTCTCTCTCTTTTTTTTAAAAGATTTTATTTATTTGACAGAGAGAAACACAGCTAGAGAGGGAACACAAGCAGGGGGAGTGAGAGAGGGAGAAGCAGGCTTCCCGCCTGCTCGATGTGGGGCTCGATCCAGGGTCTCTGGGATCATGATCTAAGCCGAAGACAGTTGCTTAACCAACTGAGCCACCCAGGTGCCACTATCCATTCTTTCTTAAACTCTGTTTTTTATAGGACTTCCATAGCCTGATTCTTATTTTCCGGAGACTTTGTTTCTTATCTAATAAGTGGAGATAATAACATTTAATAAATAGAGTTGTTGTAAGGAATACATTTAAAAATCCATGTGCTGAATACATGGCTTGGCATAGAACTAATCAATAATAGCTATTATTATGTAAATTTCACTCACAATAGATTTATGAGGAAGTTGATGATGCTGTTTTTCAACACTGTATTCTTTATTATTAGCAGCACTCTATTATATTCAGAAGCAAAGTTCAATAGTTGTTTGCTGAATTAAGCACCCAGAGTAAGTTTTTATATTGTGCCAGTGCCATTTAGCAACAAAACTGAACATAATAAAATATTTTGTTTTTCAGAAATAAAAATAGAATTCCTTTAGACTGCTTGTGCAGGCTTATTCCCATTAAAGTTGTCCTATAAATAAATAAAAACATAGGTATGCTGGTTTTTTCCTATAGGCTTAGCATATTTCCCCTAAATAATCCTGCTGGATAAGACAGTAAATGGATAATTTCATCCATAGTAAACTAGTCAGTATTGGAGCAAAAACACTCAGTTTGTTCTAATTTTCTTACATAGAGAATGAAATACTATTTCTGGTGTGCATAGGGTAAGATTACAGTGCATAGGGTAAAATTTTATTTTCAAATCATAGATAGATTCACTTGAAAATATTAAAAAGAGCCTTACTCTAAATGAAGGAATACGTTAAATGATTGGAGGCATTCATCACAGATGGTTTCAAAATTAGATACCTTTATATGTTTGACAATTATTGATATATTCTTTAAAAACTGGGCTCAATTTTTTAAAATAAAGTTCTGCTCAGAATGCACAAATTTAAATTTCAAGGGCACTATCTACTTGTTACTAGATAGAAAGATTTTGAATATCTGAAGCAGGGTCACTTGCAAGAGACGGAGACTTGGTCTAAATAAGTGACCTTGGCAGGTAAGAAACATGCTTTCTACAGTGACAAGCTTCAGATTTTCAGTGAGCTATCACACTCAACACCTTCCGTGTTTCAGGAGGGGTCAATTGCCTGTAAAAGGACATTTTCTAGAGGAAGACAGATTTTGTAGGATTCCCTCAAAATCTCTGAGGCTCTCATACCAGCATTTGAAGGGAGAGTTGTTTGATTTCAAAATGCCCTGGTAAAGATGAGTAGAGAGAATAATTACTTCCTCTTGCACAGCAACCTAAGTCCAATCACCAAAGCATCCAATCTCCTAGAAATCTTGCACAGAACCTTTTATTTCCCCTTTTATTTCTGTTCATAAATCCTTAAGCATATCATCTACTCTATTTGACTCTATTTGACAATTTTCTGGATATAAAATTCTGCACGTTTTTATTCATAGTAGCTAAGTTTTTCTTTCACTTCAATCCTCAGATTAGCCAGTTCTGGGAGGTTGATATTGGAGAGAAGGAAGAGGGCAGCTGAGGCTTTCAGTGCCTCGTGTGGTCAGTTCCTATATAAGGTGTTCCTGAATATTATGTCATATAATTCTTACATTCTCTACTAGATATGCATTGCCTTCATTACACTGAGAAGACGACTGGGGCTTAAAGAGGGTAAGCAAGTTATCAGAAGACACCGACCCAGTGAGTGGGAAAGCCACAGTTCTATGCATGATTCCTAGCTTCAGCTCACACACCTTTAAGTCTGCACAGACTTTTACTACATCAGACAAGACATCCCCACAACAGATGTTTCAGTGCTCTTCAGTAAACTCCCGCTTTCTTTAAAACTGCCCTGGTTTCTTAAAAATTCCATTTCACAAGGACCCAGGATTCATTTTCTTTTTCAGCAATGTAGTTTCACCGCTGGTGCTGCTAATCACTGCTAAATAATCCAAACCTAATGAACAGTGGCAAGAGCCACAGAAAGGTGAGAGGAGACGAAGGAGCCTTGGAGTGCTGTGCTACCCAACAGATTGGGGCAGAAAGCCTGTTAAAGCAACAGAAGCCTCTGGAATCATAGAAGGTCAGACTGGTCTTGCTATCATGCTTTCCAAACTGAAGGAGGATCTATCAGGTGACCGGTTGGTCATTAAAACTAATTTTTTATGTTCATTATTTTTTAAAACAAATAACCTGAAATAGTTTAAAGAATTTACTTAGCGTCATTGGGATAACAGAACTTTTTCCAGCCTACCTTTTTATTTATGTCAACAGTATTCTGTATCCCTTGCATTTATAAAATTGAAACAAGGGAAAGAGTGCTATATAAATCTTTTGCTAACACCTCAATTTAACCATTAAGTAATATTAGCCACAGGTTTATGAATAATAGAGAAAAAGAGCTTCTTCCAGATCAGAAAAAGCTGGCATTTCCAATAAATTGTGTTATACATGTAAAAATTAGACTTCCTAATTTGTAGTACTTTATCTTCTGATAAATTCAGTACTAAAGTATTTATAAGAATATCTTAAACCAGGATAATTTTGTAACCATAAGAAGAACGAACACACACACACACACACACACGCACAATTTATCTGCATTTTTCTTTGTTTCAGAGACATACAATAGGTTAATAATAACACATATCACATTAGGATACAATTTTGTGAAGGAAGTAGAATGGAAATACACATTCAAGAGTAACTGGGAGTGATGTTAATTTTATGACTGTTGATGAAAATTGCTTACATTTTTAAATGACTCAATCCTATCAGATTGCTAGTTTTTAGATTCTACTCATTACATTCATGGTACTCTCAATTGATGCAGAAAAGGCATTTGACAAAATACAACATCCGTTCCTGATCAAAACTCTTCAAAGTATAGGGATAGAGGGAACATTTCTCAACCTCATAAAATCTATCTACGAAAAACCCACAGCGAATATCATTCTCAACGGGAAAAAACTGACAGCCTTCCCACTGAGGGGAAGCCCACTCTCACCAATACTGTTCAACAAAGTGTTAGAAGTCCTAGCAACAGCAATCAGACAACAGAAAGAAATAAAAGGTATCCGGCTTGGCAAAAAGGAAGTCAAACTCTCTCTCTTTGCAGATGACATGATACTCTATGTGGAAAACCCAAAAGACTCTATCCCCAAACTACTAGAACTCATACAACAATTCGATAATGTGGCAGGATACAAAATCAATGCACAGAAATCAGTTGCATTCTTATACACTAACAATGAAAATATAGAAAGGGAAATCAGAGAATCGATTCCGTTTACTATAGCACCAAAAACCATAAGATACTTAGGAATAAACCTAACCAAAGAAGTCAAGGATCTGTACTCTATGAACTACAGAACACTCATGAAAGAAATTGAAGAAGACACAAAAAGATGGAAGAGCATTCCATGCTCATGTAAACATTGTTAAAATGTCTATACTGCCCAGAACAATCTATACTTCCAATGACATTCCGATCAAAATTTCACCAACATCCTTCAAAGTGTTGGAACAAACTATCCTAAAATTTATATGGAACCAAAAAAGACCCCGAATCGCTAAGGAATTGCTGAAGAAGAAAAGCAAAGCTGGGGGCATCTCGTTACCTGACTTCAGGCTTTATTACAAATCTGTGATTACCAAATACTGGCACAAAAACAGAGAAACAGACCAATGGAACAGAGTAGAGAGTCCAGATATGGACCCACAAATCTATGGGCAAATCATCTTTGACAAAACAGGAAAAAATATCCAGTGGAAAAAGGGCAGTCTCTACTCATTACATTCAAATCAATGATATTATTATGGTTTATTTTAAAATGTAAATACAATTATAACAGAAATCATGTTCTTTGTAACTATTCAAAGTTATAATTAGACATTTTAGATAACAACATAAAATGTACAAGTGTGTGTACCTATTGGACAGGTATTATTTTGAGGGGGGGTGTATATATTCTTTCAGAGATTATAGGACCAAAAGGGTCTGAAAACAAATGAGATAAAGCCAGATTAGTGCAGTTAGTTGATTTTTAAGTGGCTGGTTTTAAGTATTTAAATTTAAATAATTCTGGGACAGTTTGGAAGAGCAAAGACCCATGATCCAATAGGGGAAGGACTCTGAGGCTAGAGATTGAATTCACCTTATTAGTTGTTTTAGGCCTCGCACATACTTGGTGCTCATTAAAAATATGTGTTGAGTGGATAACTAATTTATAGTAGAGCAATCTATGTGAATCCACACTCTTTTAGGTTCAATTAAAGGACAGAGTTCTCTGTGCATCTCCGCTGATTTTCTTCTTCCAAAGAAGTTAAATCTCAAGCTAACCTTTACAACCATGAGGGACCCCACCTTTTCACTTTTTCTTTTGCAAGGCATTCACATTTGCATTTTCAGGTGTCTGCTATAATATTAACAAACGAATCTTTGCAATGTGGTCACAGTAACATTTGGATTAAATCATCATAAAATTTTCTTCCTCACAGCAATTCTCTTGCTACTTGCTACTTGAAGATCACACACAAATAAAACTCTATTTCCCCCTTGGTTGTTTCCATAATTTATCTTAATTAACACCCAAAGCTTGTATGTGTTTGTGACTATATGCATATTATGTAACTAATTGGCAGTATTTTCTTAATTGCAAGAGAGTTATTTCCCTAAATTTAAACTAAATAAGTAAAAAAAAAAAGTAAAACCTGGCTAAATGAAGTTCACTTTATACTTGTAAGAGAGATATTTTTAATTTAAATGGTTTCAATTCTATGTAACACTCAGTTTATTAAAAACACCGTGAGAAAAGGAAGGCCAGCATCAGACTTGTAGTACCACTGGGGAACCTACGAATGACTTCAGGTACTTTTATTTTCAAAGGCATAGCATCCCAAAGAAATACTCTATTTCATGTATTCAAATTCTAAGAACACCTGCCTGGTAATATCAAGAAAGGAAAATTTTATATTTATATTTAAGATTTTGTTAAATTGCCATTTTAACAATTTTATCTATTGTCTTTCTAATTGCATTATCTGTAACGTAAGATCTGGTATTGAGTTTGAGTCGAAGCAATCAATCATTTACTGAGTGCTTTTGACCCCAGTCCCAAAAGCACGGAGAGTTATAAATGCCGCCCACCAGGAAGAAGGCCTGCTACCCCACTCCATCCCCAGATCTCTGTCTCACCATGTTCTTCAGGACCTGCTTGCAGTGCTATCACTTTTTCTGAAGCTTTCTTTCTGCCTATCCAAACTGTTGGTGTGCCTCACTCCAAACTGTTGGTGTGCCTCACCTCACTCCACCATAGCTAGACAGGACTCATTCTGTTTATTTATATCCCCAGAGTCTGGCAAATCGTAAGTACATAGTAAGCACCCTTTAAATTATTTCATTTTAATAATGATCATGGGAGTGTGTAAAACAATAGGTGAATGTTCAGAGTATAAACTAAGGCAATTCTCTAAGATGATTAAGATAATTAAAACAATAACTCATTTTAACAGGAGAGATCTGTGGATCTCACTCACATCCTAGACCTCACCAGTCCTTAGATTTGATCCCACAGAACTTAACGTGCATTTGGAACAATGGTTTAATGATACAAAACAAACTCAAATCCTCATCATACTAGGAAAACCAATAGAGTGTTTCTGTTTTATATAATGCCTTAATTCAGCAGTTTTCAAACAATGGTCATAGGCACCTCTTCCAGCGAATCCGCAATGTCAAAGTTCTTTCCACAGTATTACTATTACTATTAGTATTACATAGTATTACTACCTGTATAGTACTGTCTGTCTTTCCTACTGTATGGACAATTGCACTGATGGTGCAAAAGCAGTGGTTGGTAAAGCTGCCGGGGCCAGTACCAAACTGTAAATGTTTGGGTTTTCTTTTTTTCACCACTACACACTTGTAAAAAAAAACTGAAAAGAAAATCCAGTTCCATTCATTCAACTCTTCTTTTTTAAGATTTAATTACCCATTTTAGAGAGAGAGAGAGAAAGAGAAAGCATGAGCAGGGGAAGGGGCAAAGGCAGAGGGAGAGGGAGAGAGAGAATCCTGAAGGAGACTCCCGCCTGAGTGCGGAGCCCAATGGTGCAAGGCTGGACTCCAGGACCCTGCGATATGACCTCAGCTGAAATCAAGAGCCAGCCATTCAACCAACTGAGCCACCCAGACGCTGCATCATGTCTCTCTCTCCTTTTTTTTTTTTTTTTGATGCACATTTTTTAAGTGTTCTGTATGATAAAATAGCAAGTACTCATGAAGCTCTTTTGCTGCCAGCTATTTTTTAAGAAGTATAGAAGCATGGAGATCAAAAGTTTGAAAACTGCTTTCATAATTTATCTTACTTTATTTTAGTATCACAACAGCCCAGTCAGGTATGTTTTTAGGAAACAAAGAGCTGGGGCACTGGGTGGCTCAGTCAGTAAGCGGCTCCCTTCGGCTCAGGTCAGGATCCTGGAGTCCTGGGATTGAGCCCAGTGTTAGACTCCCTGCTCAGTGGGGGGTCTGCTTCTCCCTCTCCCTCTGCCTCCTCCCCCCACCATGTGCTCACTCTCCCTCTCTCTCTCTCAAGTAGATTTAAAAATCTTAAAAAAAAAAAATGAAACAAAGATCCACAGAGTTTAAGTGAAATGATGAAAATAACAAGCCAGAATATAAAAAAAAACCAGGAACTGAACCTGGATTTATGTTCAGAACTCTTTCTATGATACCTCATTCTCACTTCCAGATTTATATAGTTCATAAAGATCATTTGCCTTTGGTTTGGATCCATAACATAGAATACAAAATGAAAATGATGATAGCTTTTGCTTTATGTGTGTCTTTAAAAATCTATAGCTAATCAGAGTCAGGTCTATTTAGCTACAGTTCTCAAAACAAAGCAGTACTGGAGGAAGAATAGACAAAAAGATCAATGGAACAGAAAACTCAGAAACAAAGTCACACAAAAATATGCTCAACAAATTTTGAAAAAAGTAGAAAAAAATGCAATGGGGGAAGGATGGCCTTTTCAAGAAATAATGCTAGAGGAAATAGATATCCATAGGTCTAGAAATGAAGCTCAATCTAAGATACAAAACTAATTTAATAGACAGCAGGCTCAAATATGAATCATAAAACTATTAACCCTTTAGGAAAACAAAAACATAAAAGAACAGCTTTAGTGTCTAGGGCTGGGCAGAGCTCTTAGTCTTGCCACAAGAAGGATAATCCATAAAACTAAAACTGATAAATAAGCCTTCATCAAAAGTAAAAGCTTTTGCTCTGTGAAAACCCATGTGAAAGAAATAAAAAGACAATCAACAGCCTGGGAGAAAGTATTTGCAAACCATATCTGACAAAGGACAAATTGCTACAATTTATGAAGGCCTTTCAAAGCTCAATATTAAATTAATAACAATAATGCAATTCAAAACTGGGCAAAAGATATAAAAAATATTTCACTGAAAAATCTATGCAAATGAAGAGGTGATCAATACCGTAAGCTAACAGGAAAACGCAACTTAAAACCATAATGAGTTACCCCTAAACAACTCTCAGGATGTCTAAAATAAAAGATGGTAACACCAATCATTCATACATTGCTAGTAGAAATTTAAAATTGTACATCCAATGTGGAAACAGCTTGGCAATTTCTTAATAAAAATAAACATTCCACTACCATACAAACCAGCAACTGCACAAGAATTTATCCTAAAAAATGAAAACTCATGTTCACAGAAAAATGTGTACACAAATCTTCATAACAGTTTTAATCACCATAAGTAGAAACAGATGTCCTTCAGTGAGTGAATGTTTAAATAAATGATGAGAAAAAAAAGAAAGAAATGATGATACATCTATACCATGGAATATTACTGGGCAACAAGAAAGAATAAAATATTAACACATATAATTTACATAAATCTTAGAATTTTGCTTAATGGAAAAAACAATCTCCCAAGTCATATATTATATGGTTCCACTTATATGACACTACTGAAAGGATAAAAATATAGACATGGGGAACAGATTGATGGTTGACAGGAGTCAAGGAAAAGAAAGGAAGGGAAAAGTGATTGTGGTTATAAAAGGCAACACGAGGTTGGAACATGGTGATGGAACTCCATGGAACTCCTCCTTCTTGACTGCACAATGTCAATATCTTGACAGTAGCTGCACTATAGTTTGTTTTTTTTCCAGGATTTATTTTTTTGATTTAAATTCAATTAACTGGCATATAGTACATTATTAGTTTCAGATGTAGAGTTCAATAATTCCTCAGTTGGGTATAACACCCAGACATGCATTACAGTTTTGCATGATATTACCATTGGTGGAAACTGGCTACAGGGTACAGGATTTTGTTTGTAATATTTTTTAACCACATGTGAATTTACATTTATCACAAAATAGTTTAATTTTTAAAATCTGTAAGTAACGCTCTTCAAAAGTATGGCAAGGCCACGAAAAACAAGGAAATCCTGAAAAACTATCAAAGACTGGAGTTATCAATGCTAGTAAATACAACGTAATATCCTGAATTTGATCCTTGAACAGAAGAAGCGCAATTAGTGGAAAAACTGGTGAGATGCAAATAAAGACTCTAATTTAGTTAGCAATATTAAACCAAAGTTAAGTACTTACTCTTAACAAATGTACCAGCAATATGTGAAATGTTAACAGTAGAGGAGCCTGGGTGAGAGGTATACAGTAGCCATATTTTATCTTTGCAATTTCATCATAAGTCTAAAATTATTCCCAAATAAATAGTTTAACAAAAACCTGTGGTTAAGACTATTTTTTCTAGTCAAATACTAAGCATTTTATCTAGGCAAAGAAGTTACTTTGTCATTTACCTTCTATCTCCCTTCCAAACTTATCTCTGGCTGTTGGTTTGTTGTGCTTGAACCTGTATCCGTATGGAATGCCTTGCAGTTCTCCAAATGTCTTTCACTGGGTCAACACATTCCTTTACACAGCCCAGTCAGTGGACCAAGAGTGACTTTCTATTCTCCCTGTTCTTCCCACTTGATGAAACCTAGTCATCGTTTAGAGATCCAGCTCAGACAAAATATTTTTCATGAATTTTTCTTTGACCATCTTCACAACAGCACTGATCACTCTTCTGTTTATCTTATACAGAAACAATATTCTCATAGGACTAATCATGATTTTCTGCCATGTTTTTTCCCCATAAAATTTTGATGAAGCAGTAAAGTAGTGTGGGGGAATGAATACAGACTTTGCATTAAAATACACTTAGATCTGAATTTCTCCTTCACTATAGTTGAACTCTATAACCTGAGGCATGACACTTTATCTCTGAGCCTCAATTACTTCTTCTATTAGAAAACCAAGACTATTACTTTTACTTTATAGATTGGCTGTGAAATTAAGTGAGAGAAAATAATAATGCAATAACATTACCATGTGTGACAGATGGTGACTAGACTTACCATTACCATTGAGTAATGTACAGAATTGTTGAATCAATATGTTGTATACCTGAAACTAATGTAACATTATATGTTAATTGTGCTTCAATAAAAAAAATTTAAAGCCAAAAAATACTTAAAGCATCTAGTAAGACATCTAACAAAAATTCAATTATATCATTAATTTTCATTACTTTTAAGTTGTTATCATTATTACATAGTATGTTTTTGCAATGCATTAGTATTGCTGTGAAAAGAATTTTGACATCGTGGATCCTCTGAGAAAGTCTTTGGGGATGCCCCCCTCCCCAGTATCCACCACCATTGTTTGAAAAGTACTGAATTAAAGCATTATAAAAAATAGGAAAACACTCAGTTGCTATTTCTGATATGATTAGGATTTGAATAAGAAGAGGATTTGTCTTACCCTCCTGTTATAAGATTTTCTTTATTGTCCCAAGTGGGGGAACATTGGATCAAGATCCAAGGACCAGTGAGATAGGGTTTGACTAGATCCCCCTTCTTTCAGTGAGTTATGACTTAAGTTATCTTAATTACCTTAGGAAATGTTTTATCAATAACTTACCTCTTATGTTGTACTCAGAACATTAACATACCTTCTCATTCATTTTCACGACCATTATTAAAATCAAGTCATTTAAAGGATGTTTATTATATACCTATACTTTGCCAGACTCTAGAGGTACATAAATAAACAACTGTGTCCTGTCTAGCTGTGGGGCACCTAACCTTCAAAATCTGTAGGTATGAGGACAGCAAAAAAAAAATTTCCAGAGAAATAATGACATTATAACTAAGATTTTTTTTTTAAAGGAGAGCTTTCATGTGAGAATAGAATAGCAGGCCTCTAAAGAGAAGAGGAACCAAGTGATGCCCACATGGCAAAACACATGAAACAGGAGAACCACTAAGAGACAGTTGACCAGAACAAAGCTATGTGTGATCATGTGACTTAAAATAAGGCCGAGGAAATACATAGTGCAAAGCACAGAAGAGGAGAGTAGGCTACATGGCATGAAGGATTATGCATTAATGACGTAGGACGTGGCCCCAGGCAAGGACAATTAGAAATCATCAGGATGGGCTTGATTAATAACTATGATGACTGCTAAGCTACTAAGAACCCCAGGGTGCAAATCATTTGGCATTCTCTAAATCCAAGTTCTCATTTCTAATAACATGATTGAAAATAGTGTGTAAATTGTACCAAATATAGGAAGGGCATCCAGAAAGCCCCAATTCCTGAAATGTCCAATGATAAAATATACAAATGAGCGAGCATAAACTGGAGCCATAGGCATGGGAGAGGGAGGAACCATGTGATTGCTTTCTTCTGAATTCTTCATCCAGAGACCTTCCCGCAAGTGACATCTACCCCACATATAGTCTTTAAAATCAAAGACAGAAGAAAAACAAAACCAAAAACTTTAAGAACAGAGGGACAATGGTACACAGTTGTTAGTCAAAGTAAATGTTACACTCATATGAGAGCTTATAGCTTCACATTTTTCAGGGAAATTTTAATTATCACTCAATTTATTAGTTTCACCATTTAACTCAGCACAAAAAACCCTGTGGGATAGTTTTACTACAAAAATGACCTATTTTCTATGCACATAATTTGATTACAACTATGTCTTTGTCTCTGAAGTTCATGAGAAATGCTATCCCCATCTGTAATAAAACACTCCATCTTCAAAACCATGAAGAACTATGCTGATGAACTTCCAAAGGATTTCCCTGAATGCCACTGAAGAGAAAAAATGCTGGTATTTGGTGCATTTGGGCTTCATAAACCATGAAAAGATAATTCAGGTTGAACCAACACTCACTTAACACACAAGCACACACAGACACATAGGTGTGAACACCATGCATGGTTAGAATTAATTACCTAATAAATTTAAATGGTGAGAGATTCGAAATGCCATAAACTGGTGGCAGCCCTAATTCCTTTTGCACTTAAAGACAAAGTAACAAAAGAAAACATCTACTTATTTTTTAAATTCTGAATTCTCCTCCTTGTCTCTTCTCACCTGCTCTATTTTGCCCATTTTAAGCTATCTGGAGAGTATCTGAGTCATAATGGGAGCTATATTAGGACAGGAGCTATACTGAGATATGTAGAATGTCGAAAACTAAGAGAGTGATAACATGCCACACAAGAACTTATGAAGCTAGAAGGAGGAAAGAATTCCACATGGTATCAAACCAAAGCTTTCCAGAGACAGGTATTAAAGCAGAGGTCTGAACTAGGAATCAGGGCAAGGTTGAAGGAAACCAATACTACTGAGCTGAAAGCATAGGGCAATGGGAGAAAGAGTTAGTGACAGGGTCTAGTGTAAGTGTCCAGTAGAATTATTATAATTCAAATATTGCATTTATGGATATGTGGTATATGGCTGAAAACTATACTTCAACTTCATTGACTTGTGGCAAGAAACATCGCTTGTCATGTCCATTGCGTGGGTGTATGTCTGTGTGTGTATTTAGAATGAAAAACATTCTAATTTTTTCTACAATGAAATATACTTATTTTTATTATATTTAATGTACTCTGATATTTCCACAGTATTGTGTTATGTACTTTTTAGTTTATTTAAAATACAGTTTTTGTTCACTGAATTACTTTTACCAACCACTAATGGCCCTCACCTAACACATCCACTGGCTAGAAGAAACAAGAGCAAATTGGATATTCAAATATGGCAAAGAAATCTGGCTTTCTGGAGGAAAAAGAGTAAATAGAGTAGGTGAAGAATATAGTATTTGTATATTCTTTAGAATACTAGATCTAAAACTGGTATTAAGTATTTTCTAGTTATAGACCTTGATTTGACAGATGGAAAAAAAAAAGTCAACAAATAAAGTCACTCGTCCAATGTCTTACAGTAAGTGGCAGAGCTGTATTTAAAACTCAAATTGACTATCTCCTGGGACACTTTCTAGTATAGGTATGTATGCATCATTACCTAAGAAGTTTCACAGCGAAGCAAGGAAGAATGCATAGCAATTAGATTTAGAAGGTCCCAGAATTCCAAGTTAAAGCATATTATTTTTGATCTTGTGGGGCATACCAAGTTATTAAACAATTATTATCAAGAAAACCATACGAAAAATTGTGTGTTTATAAGATACATGTGGCAATTTTATGGGAGTAGGTTGACAGAAAAAGCAAGACAGAAAGACCAATTAGGCAATTACAGCATTCCAGGAATAGATTAGAGACTTGGAGTCTGATTGACAGAAGTCAAAAGGTAAGGGAAACAAAGATGACAGAGCATCATGAAGAAAGATTTGGCAAGAGCTGGTTGGGAATGGGTTATGAAGGGTGAAGAAGAAAGCAGAATTAAGTACAAATGGTATTTCCAGTCTTGAAGACAGGGAGAAGAGTGGTATCACTGACATTATAGTTGGAATCATGAAAAGAAAAATGTTATTTTCAATACAGAGATGGTTGGTTAAGTTTTAGATGTGTAGATTTGGGGGCAATGATACAAATATAACGTATATGTCCTTTTATCGGCTTTCTTGAGCTGTCCTTGATATACAAATAACTGCACATATTTAATGTATATAATTTGATGAGTTCGGTCATATGCAAAACCTGTGATACAACTACTACCATGAAAGTAATAGACATATCAACACCTCAGAATTTCCTTATGATTCTTTGTTTTTGGTTTTATTTGTTTATTGTAGCAAGAATACAAAATGTAAACTACCTTCTTTACAGATGTTGTATGGCAGATCTCTAGAATGTATTCATCTAGCAAAACTGAAACTTTAGACTCATTGAACAACACCTCCGCATTTACTCTACCCCCCTTTGCGCATAGCAACTGCTATTATATCCTTTCATTTGTTTGGCTATTTTAAATACCTCATATAAATGGAATTATGCAATATTTGTCATCCCGCGAATTAACATGCTGCCCTCCAGATTCATCCATGTTGTCGTACTATATATATCTTACAGGTGAAAGCCTAAAAACAAGAAAGAAGTTGGCATGGGTGATGAACACTTGGGAGGTATCAAAATGGGTAAGATCTATTTGAGAACGAATGTTTTGGAAGAAGTCTAGCACACCAGGGCAAATACCTGCAATCACAGGTCAGAGGCAGGACTCATGTAATTAGAGAAGAAGGAATTCAGATGATTTAATAACCATGTTTTGAGCAGCTAAGATGTTCCAGAGACTACACTAGAATAAAAAAAATTACAGATGAATATAGTCAATGGGATTATATAATTATAATTATGCTTGCCAAGCTATAATGAGATCTCTAATCCCATCATGGTAGTGTTAGAGATGAAGGAATATTGGAGCCAGGATTCTCCTTATTGCCAGGCAGTATTAAGGAAGCAACACCCTCATTAGTGAAAACCATGTGAGAGTCTGAATTTCTGCTCTCACCTAGTAAAAATGAGGTATCAAGACCTTCCTTGATGGATTAGCACTAGTGAAACCTCCTGGACAGTCAGAACTTTCACCACCACCCAGTGGTAATGAAGATACCACCCCCCTCCAGTGGTGTCAGTGAGAGGTCTTATATGGAGCTTGAACTCCTAATCATGCTCAGCAGTAATGAAAAGCACCCCCAGCTTGGGTATCAATGGAGACCAAATGGGAACCTGGAATTCTGCCCCACCTAACAATAATGAGGTGACATCCCATCTTCTCCTGCTACAGCAATGTCAAAATAAACCATTTAAAACAGAATATTTCAATAATATCTAGAATCTCATAACATCATGCCCCAAAGATTCAGATTTCTATAGAAAATCACTCAAGCACTCATACCATGAAACAGGAAGATCTCAGATCGAATGAAAAAAAAAAGACTATCAACAGATGCCAAGAACACTATGACTGAGAAATTAACATACATTTTAAAGTAGTCATCTTAAAGAGGGCAGGTAGGTAAGACTAGTGAAGGGGAGTGGGAGAGACAGGCTTCCAGTTAGGGAATGAATACATCATGGAAATTAAAGGCACAGCATAAGGAACACAGTCAATGATATTGCAATAGTGATATATGGGGACAGATGACAGCTACACTTGTGGTGAAGATAGCACAAAATATAAACTTTTCAAAACATTAGGTTGTACACATGAAGCTAAGGTATACTCTATATTAACTATATTAAAAAATAGACATCTTAAAATGTTTCAATAAGAAATTATTAAAGAGTGAAAAAATAAAAAAAAATAAAAGTCTCAGCATAGAAATGGAAGATATAAAGGAGAACTAAATGAAAAACAAAAAATACAGTAACAAGGAAAAAAAAACTCTTAATGGATGGGCTTATCAACAAAATGGAAAGGATAGGAGAATCAGTGAATAGGGAAGCAGAAGACCAGAATTACTCAATCTTAATAAGAGAAAATGGATTAAACAAGAAAAGAGCTTCAGGAATCTGAGGTATTATAACAAAAGATGTTTAACTATTATATCACGGGTGTCCTGGAAAGAAAAGAGAAAGACGATAGAGTAGAAAAAGTATTGAAATAAATAATGGCTTCACACTTCCCAAATTTGATAAAAGACATAAATGTAGAGATTCAAGATGCTGAGAAAACTCCAAACATTATAAATCCAATAAAATCCACATCAAAACACATACGAAAACTTCTGAAAAATAAAGACAAAACCTCTTAAAAGTGATTAGACAGAAAGGGCACATTACCTTTAAAGAAAAAATAATCTGAAATGGCAGATTTCTTATCAGAAACCAGTGAGGCCAGAAAGAAGCAACAAAATATTTTTCAAAGGCTGCAAGAAAAGAACACTGACACTAAATCCTTATTCAGTACAAATGTTCTTCAGAAATGAAAGGGCAATAAGACATTTTCAAACAAAATAAAACTAGGAAAATGTATTGTCAGAAATGTACATCAAAAGACCATCTAGAACATATCCTTTAAACAGCAAGAGAAAGAAAAAGAAGGAATCTTGGAACATCAGAAAGGAAGAAGGAATAGAAAAAATAAAACACAAGTAAATAAATTACATTTCCCTTCTCTTCGATTATTATATAACAGTTGAAGAAATTATATAACATCGCCTAATATTGTTCTAAATAAATGTAAGGGAATATTTAAGATAATTATGTTATAATCGGGGAATGAGAAAAAGATGTTATAGGTAAATTTTCTACACTTCACTTGAACTTGAAAAATATCATTTTAGACTGTGATAAAATATATGTAGCTAATGTAATGCCTAGAACAAAAGCTACTCAGACAAATCCATTCAAAAGCAATATAAGTACATCAAAATGAAATGCCAGAGTATTCCTTCCCACAAGAAGGTAGGAAAAAAGCCCAGGGAAACCAAACTAGAAAATCATCAGAAATAAAAAATAATGGGGAGCCTGGGTGGCACCATGGAGAGTAAGACTCCTGGTTCCAGCTCAGGTCATGATCTCAGGGTCCTGGGATTTAGCCCTGTACTGGGCTCAGCATGAAGTCTGCTTAAGGCTCTCTCTTCCTTTCCCTCGGCCCCTCCCCAGACAGCACACAATCTCTCTCTAAAATAAATAAATCTTTTTTAAAAAGTCAAAAATAAAATGGAAACTTTAACCATAATATAGCAATTTTACCCTGAATGTAAATGATCTAAATACACTAATTAAAAGAGATTGACAGGAGTGGATTAAAAAAGCATGGCCCACAATATACTGTCTATAAGAAACTCTGAATATAATGATACAGGCAGATTAAAAGTAAGGAAAACTGGGAAAAGATATATTATGAAAACCATAATCAAAAAAAGCACTAGTGGTTATACTAAGCAGACTTCAAAGCAAAGAAAATAACCAGAAATACAGCGGGACATTACATAATAATTAAAAGGACAATCCAATCCTAAGTACGTATGCAATAAACAATAAAGCTGCTAATTTTGTGTAGCAAGAACTGATAGAATTGAGAGGAGAAATTAACAAATCCACAATTTCAATGGAAGCCTTCACCACCCTTCTCAACATTTCATTGAATAACCAGCAAAAAAACAATAAGGATGCAGAATTGTTCAACAATACCAAGTAACAGGATTTACTGAACTTTTATAGAACATTCCACTCAACAACAGCCGAATAAACTTTCCTTTCTTCAGTCTCTTTGGAACATATACCAACATAGACCTTATTATGGTCCATAAAACAAGCTTTAACAAACATAAAAATCTTGAAGTCATAAATAGTGTATTGTTCAACAACAACGGAATTAAACCAAAATCATTAATATGAAGATAACAGGAAACTCTCCAAACACTTAGACCTTAAAGAATATACTTCTAAATGATCCAGGGGGCAAAGAGAAAATCTCAAGAAAAATTTTAATAATACATGAAACTGAATTACAGGAATTACACACCATGACCAAGTAGTGTTTATTCTAGGGATGCAAGCCTGGTATGACATTTGAAAATCATCAGAGTAATACTCCATATGTATTCATACTATCATATCAATCAATGCAGAAAAATCATTTAGCAAAATTCAATATCAATTCATGAAAAATATTAAAAAATCTCTGGAATATAGGACTACAGGGGGAACTTCCTTATCTTGATAAGGAACATCTACAAAAACTAACAGCTAATG
>PITA01008735.1:56442-82462 GCA_004023965.1 Spilogale gracilis
TTTTTTTTTTTTAAAGATTTTATTTATTTGACAGAGAGAAACACAGCCAGAGAGGGAACACAAGCAGAGGGAGTGAGAGAGGGAGAAGCAGGCTTCCCGCCGAGCAGGAAGCCCGATGTGGGACTCGATCCCGGGTCTCCAAGATCATGACCTGAGCCGAAGGCAGTCGCTTAACCAACTGAGCCACCCAGGCGCCCCTAACAGCTAATGTTATACTTAAAGATGAAAGAATAAATGCTTTCCTAAGTTTGAGAACAAATCAAGGATATCAGATCTTGAATAAGAATATATTCTTCTTCAAAATAGAGTTAGAAATTCTAACCAATACAGTAGTATTCCTTAAAAGGGAAGGAATAAAACTACCCCTATTTGGGCATCCCTAATCCTTGAAATAGAGAATCCCAAGAAATCTACAAAACAACTCCTAACTGAGCAAATGAATTTAGCAAGGCCACAGGGATTAATTGTATTTCTATATACTAGCAATAAACATGTGGATACAAAAAGTAAAAATGCTATACTAGTTACCATCACTTGAGGAAATTAAGTAATCTGGTCTAAACCAAACAAAACAGGTACAGTTTTTTTGTAGAAGCAGACCAAAATAATCCTAAAATTTTTATCCTAAGGTAAAGGAATTATAATAGCTAACACAATTTTGGAGCGAAAGAATAAGGTCAATCTGCTTGGTTTTAAGATCCAGTATTTAGTTATAGTAAACAACAATGTCTAATGCTGGCAGAAGGACAGTCACATACATCAATAGAAGATATCAGAGAATTCAGAAATACACGCACACAAATATGCAAACTTGCCAACTGATTTTTGAGAAAGGGGTAAAGCAATTTATTGGAGGAATAGAGCCTTTTCAACAAATGATGCTTCAGCAAATTGTCATGCATAGGCAAAAAACAAAACAAAACAAAAAAAACAAAAGACAACAACAAAAAGTTTCATCTAAACCTCATACCTTATACAAAAGTATAATTCAGAATGGATCATGGACTTAAAATAAAACATAAAATTATAAAAGGGAAAAGATAGGAAGAAGTGTTTATAACTTAGGGCTAGGCAGAGAGTTCTTAAACATGACACAGAAAGCAAGATTTAAAAAAGGAAACTGATAAGTGGGACTTCGTCAAAATTAAAAATTGTATTCTACACAGGACCATATTAAGTATGTTAAAACAAAACAAGCTATAGACTGGGAGAAAATATCTGTAAACCAAATAACCAACAAAGGAATACTGTATGGGCTATATAAAAAATTCTCAAATTTCAACAGTAAAAATGAATACATGAATAAATAAATATTCCAATTAGAATATGGGCAAAATTCTTGGTCAGACATTTCACTGAACAGGATATACTGATGACAAATAAGCACATGAAAAGGCGTTCAACATTAGTAGCCATCAGGGAAATGCCAAAGAAAGAGCAGTATACACTTTATAAGGTGGCTAAATTTTCTTTTTAAAAATGAATGACACCACCAATTGTTCATACATCAATAGGAGGAATATAAAATGATACAGCCATTCTGGAAAAGAGTTTCAAGGTTTCTTGGGGGGAAAAAACTAAATTAAATGAAGCTTTTCACTACATTACAACTCAAAAATTGCACTCCTGGGTATTTATCATACAGAAAAGAAAATTTATGTTCACACGCTAAAACTGTACTGGAATGATCACAGTGGCTTCATTAGTCATAGCCAGAACAGGAATCAGACCAGATGTCCTTCGGTGGGTGAACAGGTAAACAGAGTGCGGGATATCTATACCATAGACACGGCCTATCAATAAAAAGGAACACGTCACTGATACATCCAACAATCTATACAAATCTTCAGAGACTGATGCTAAAGAAAGCCAATCCCACAGGGCCACATACTGTAGGGTTCCATTTGCAGAACATGCCTGAAAAGACAAGATGGTAGAGATGGTGCAGAGATTAGCAGTTGCCAGGGGTGAGGAATGTGGAAGAGAGGAAAGAGGAGGACGCTGCTAGAAAAAGGAGGCATGAGGGCTCCCTGGGATGGTGAAGCTGCCCTGCGTCCTGACTGGATTAAAGTCATAGGCCAGGGTATGATTTGTACCGCAGTTTTGCCGAATGCCATTGGAGGACACAATGTAGAGTACATGAGATCTCTGTGTATTTCTTATGACTGCATGTGAAGCTGTAATTATCTCAACATTGAAAGCCTATTTTTAAAAGCCCTGACATCAGCACCCTGCTTTATTAAAAATAAATCATGCAAGGACTTTAAACAATATCACATTAATCATAATAAAGCCAACAAAAACAAAATACATGTATTTTAGGCGGATTGTCATTACTAAGACAAAAATTCTAAGTCCTGTTTTTTCGTAATGCTCTCACTTCACCGTGATTTTTACTTATATTGAAATAAGAAGCACCTATGTTTCTTGGAAATGTGAGCTGTCTTCTTCCTCAGGAGAGTTCTGGAAATATGGTGATAACAACATTTTAAAAGGCATGTGGGCATAAAGGAAGTGCTTGGAGCACATGTTGTCTTCTAAACCTCTTGGCTTAAATGCAATGGCTTCTATTTCAAATTTATCTATTTTCAGCTTGCTTTCCTAACTGTATTTAGGTTAAGAAAGATGTAAAGTGCCAAAGTTGGAAGACAATTAAAAATTCCAGAAGATCATACTTTAAATAAAGTCATAACAAGGAAGAGAAGAATTTTATTAAAATGTGTAAGTTATCTGCATCAGGAAAAGTTGGTGGATATATTTAGCAAACCGGATATTCATGGTCTTGCTATTCAAGAACATTAGAAAAATCCTGTTTTGGAGCCCTCACTTCCAAAAAACTACTCAAAAAGGAGAAGCTGCTAATATAAATAACTGGATTTTTTTAATCCTGATTCCGAAATAAAGACAGGCTTCTTTTGCAATGAATCCTGGTAGACTACCCCTTAGCAACAGCAACCTGTCATTCAAATTCATTAGCTCCTTTATTCACCAAGTACATGATGTGTGAACTTGGTAAATATATTCTCCAAATATAATATCTGCAACAAGAACAATCTTTGTTTTCCATGAGTTCAACATCAATAAAGTACATAGGACCAACAGAAATGAGTATTTAATAAATTCAATCAGTGTATGTTCTTGTATTTTTATGTATTTGAGTGTAAATCAAATAGTAATCCTGATCTGTTTAAAACTCTGCAGAGGCCTCCCATCTCTATGATGGGAAGACTCCCTTGTCTCCTTGAAATGGTTCCCGAAAGTCCCCTCACCGGTAAGGCTTGCCCTGGGAACCTTATTTAACAGTCAGTCAAGTCTATCCCACACTCACATACTTTAGGGTTTGTTGATTATTTCTTTTTACAGTCTTTCTTCACCAGTAGAATATACGCTCCAAAAAGCAGGAATTTTTAACTGTTATTGTTCACTGCTCTATCTGCAGCACATTTCTTATGACAAGGTACAGACTCTGTGCTTGAACAGTTGTGCTAAATAAATGGAAGAACTTGTGTTTTTCTTCCCTTGCCATGTTTCCACAAACATTTGCTTAGTATTTATTACGTTGATGGCATCATGCAGGTGCCGGAAGCGACCACAGGCTGGACACCAGCTCTGCTCTCACAGGGTTGGCTGAAGTGGGATCAGGGAAGGGCAATGAGAACACACAGACTAGGCCATGCTCAATGCCCGCTATCGTGCCAGGCTTCCTGCTAACACAAGATGCTAAGACCGGAATAGAGCCTTTAAAAGTCCTTACTCTTGGGGAATCTGATGAGGGGATGGTAGAGAGACAGAGACAGACAGACAGAGGCTGTACCATGTTCTGTGCATTAGGTCCAATTCAAATAATGGGAATCCTTGGAACATGGAGGAAGGACAGTCTAGATGGCATGGAAGGCCCGAAGGGCAACACTTGAACTAGGTCTTAAAAGATTACTGACTAATTTTTAACAGTCCTCTCCAAATTGGAAAACTAGAATGAATTGCAGTGGGTAGCTTGGTGAGATACTATCTTGAACCTTTAAACAACTTGCTAATTTGAAGCACAAGACTAAGTGGTGCATTACCATCAAAATCTATGTGAAAGCCTCCCTCCCCACCTTGTACTGGATTGGTGCAATACACAGCCTAGGCAGCTGATCATGTAGCCCTAATTCTGACAAAGTGACACTACTTTTTGTGCTAAAATGTTTTAAAATTTAAAAAATATATTCACATCTCTTATCTCATTAAAATCTTATAATATGGGTAGTAGATATTGCTGCCTCTTTTTTTAAAGATAGGGAAATGAGGTTTAAGAGATATATTTTCACCCACTCCCAAAATTATGTAACTACTTTATGACAGATGTGGAACTTCTGCCCAATTTTTCTGACATCAAGTCATGTTTTTAATTCCTACCACCGTCATTAGCTAGTACATTCAGTGAAGAAAGGAGCCACATCCCCAGAACCATAATAATCCTTAGGACCTCGTACATAGTTCATCTGTTATCACAGCAGGGAAAGCAAAATGCATGGTGAAAATTTCAGGGGCCTTGGTAGATCTGTTGGTAAGAGAATCAAGATCTCTCCTGATTTTTCTCCATTTTCTCAGTGAAATAAGAAGGAAGGTCATATTGAATGTAAAGAGCCAGATAAATTTTACAGGTATCAGAAGAGAGGAGCAGGTGTGAAGTAGTAATCTAGGGCACTCGGAGGGTGAATGAACTAACAAAATGTGGTTGTAGGATTGACAGGCGGTAAATTGGGGCCACGTAAGGTTTATGATAATAAATTAAAGCAAAAGTTGTCATTATCACTGTGTCTATGCCCCAGCTCTGTTGAGCTGCTCAGGTGCAGGCATAAAAAAGGAGAAAGCGGACTCAGCAGAGGCTGCAGTCTAACCAGTCAATGATGAGGGCAGGGACAATGCATGAGGAAGAATAAAGCTATGTCAATGAGTGAGCATAGAGTTGAACTTGAAATAGAGGCTGAATGACATGGTCATGAGGACTTACGAAGATGGAGATGAAAAAGGTAAGTAAAGTCAATGAGTTTTAGGTCTTCATGGAATCAAAGAATGCCCGGAATTGAGGGTACTGGAGGAATGCAATTAGAAAGAGAGAAGGTAGCAGAGATCCTGGCATGTTAATAGGTGCTAAATGTTGCATTTTTTTAAATGAATGAATATCCCACCACTCTCTCCTAAATGCCAGAGGCTACACCAAATAATCTCTTTTTATCCCCTATGTTAAATTCCGAGACATTTACACTTAGATTTCTAAGGTAAGTTTCTCATTTATTCAGCAAAAAAAATACAGCTTGTAATATGCTGACATCATCTTATTTTATCAGGGATAGACTGTAAGTGCAAAGAAGCCTGAAAATGTCTCTAATATTGACATTTCTATTCTGCAACTTAAAATTGGATTTCTCACATTGTTTTACATTTACACTTTTGATTGTCTCTGTAAAAGACCTCCGGCACTTGGTTAAGGGAAGGGTGCAGTCCTTTTTTTCCCCTTTAGTAACGAAGGTTGGGGACCATTGATGAGGACAGAGTAAAGTATCTAAGAGAAGCTCGTAGGATTTGGTGATCCCTAACCTAAAACCAAAAGGAAAAACACAGCACTCCTAAGATAATGAAGGAACACTTCTGCAAGACAAGGTCTTAATATTTTTGTTTTTTTAATATTTTATTTTATTTTTTCCATGTTCCAAGATTCATTGTTTATGCCCTATACCCAAGGTCTTAATGTTTAACAGAGCTTAGGCTCTGGGATCATTTAGACCTGGGTTTGAAATCCACCTTTGGGACTTGAACAAGTTACTTCTATCTTTCTAAGAATCATTTTGCTCTTCTATAAGCAGCCAAGTGCACTGTTTGTAAGGTTGACGAGAAAAGGAATTTGATTACATGAACTTTTGGGTCCACTCAACATCTACAACTTTTTGATCCCACATCCAACTGCATAAAACAGTCACAGTTTTGAGACCACAAATCCATTCTCTTCTATTGAAAGATGTTGTCTTTCAAACACAGCTCTGCTTGGTTCCTCAGTCCACTCAGAGATCTATGAAACCCAGAGAGATAATATATGGGTTACATACAATTGAGAACTCCAGAATTTCACCTCCAAAACTAGAACACACTCCAGCAGACCCAGCCGTAGATGGGCTTAGGACACTACTGCCTTCAATGACAGAAAGATTTCATGTGCTAGAAGCGGGCCAACAAAGCTCTTACGTGAAGTCTATCTTTAGATTGGCACTGACAAGGTTAAGATTCTGCAACTGGCTGTTAAAATATTTTACTGTGTCTTACTGTTTTTAATGTATTTGTAAAAGGAAGAGATTTGAAACAGTTGTTGCCAAAACTTGTTGAAGGATTTCTCATCATTAGAGCAAAAGTGGCATGGATATCACTCTACACCAAAACAGGCTATATTTTCCATAAGTAGAAGGGGCTGGAAAGAGCAGAAAAGACAAGGGGCCAGAAAGAACCACCTGTTTCTTTCAGGTTTGTTGGACTTGCGGAAGGTATGTAATTTGGGAGGCTTGGGTCAGGAAAGGAAAAATGTTATTTCCCATCTAGTCCCAGATAGCTAAGAAAAAAAAAAAAACAAAAAAAATGTAATAAGGATGGATGCATTGCAATCTCGGTCAAAGATCTTTGAATTCAGAATGATGTGTGTTTGAATTGTGGACCTGGCAATCTTAGATACATTACTCAGTTTTCTCATCTGCAATATGGACATAATAACACCTATTTTTTTTAAAGATTTTATTTATTTATTTGACAGAGAGAGAGATCACAGGAAGGCAGAGAGGCAGGCAGAGAGAGGAGGAAGCAGGCTCCCCGCTGAGCAGAGAGCCCCATGCGGGCCTTGATCCCAGGACCCTGAGATCATGACCTGAGCTGAAGGCAGAGGCTTAACCCACTGAGCCACCCAGGCGCCCAGCACCTATTTTTTTTTTTTTAAAGATTTTGTGAGCATAAAATAGGATAATGTAGCCTGTGTCTAGCTGAATGGCTGGCACTTAGAAAGTGGTCAAAAATTTATTGTCAAGAGGTGTCTTCAGTGACCCTTTGCCAAAAATGCTGTACAGAGGATCCAGGGAGTGTCCAAGTTGCTTGGTCTGGATGATTATCCTAAGCATCCCTTTTATTTAAATTTTAGTTCATGGTGTGTCTGGTTGGCTCAGTTGGTTAAGCTCCTGCCTTCGGTTCAGGTCATGATCCCAGAGACCCGGGATTGAGCCCCACATTGGGCTCCCTGCTCGGCGGGAAGCCTGCTTCTCCTTCTCTTGCTTCCCCTGCTTGTGTTCCCTCTCTGGCTGTGTTTCTCTCTGTCAAAGAAATAAATAAAATCTTTAAAAATAAATAAATAAATTTTAGTTCATACCTACTATACTTTTGGCATCTTGCTAGGCATCAGAACTATAAAAATAAAAATCTTACCCCATCTTTAGGAGCTTACGAGCTATCAGAAAAAGAAATAAGGAAGCAGCAAGAAAGTACAACGTGCTATGAAATCATGGAGGACACACCCTGATGGGGACCAGGAGCCTGAAGTGGCTGTGGTTGGAGAAGACTCACAGGGATTCATTACATGGAAGGGCATTACAAGGTGAGGAAACAGTAATGAAAAATTATAGCAAAATGAGACACATAGCATGGCAGAATATGGGAAGAAAACGGCAGAGTTGAAGAGTACGATTTAGAATTCAGACACTTGGTTCCCGATCAAAACTCTTCAAAGTATAAGGATAGAGGGAACATTTCTCAACCTCATAAAATCTATCTACGAAAAACCCACAGCGAATATCATCCTCAATGGGGAAGAACTGACAGCCTTTCCTCTGAGATCAGGAACAAGGCAAGGATGCCCACTCTCACCATTACTATTCAATATAGTGTTAGAAGTCCTAGCAACAGCAATCAGACAACAGAAAGAAATAAAAGGTATCCAGCTTGGCAAAGAGGAAGTCAAACTCTCTCTCTTTGCAGATGACATGATACTATATGTGGAAAACCCAAAAGACTCTACCCCCAAACTACTAGATCTCATACAACAATTTGGTAATGTAGCAGGATACAAAATCAATGCACAGAAATCAGTTGCATTCTTATACACTAACAACAAAAAAATAGAAAGGGAAATCAGAGAATCGATTCCATTTACTATAGCACCAAAAACCATAAGATACTTAGGAATAAACCTAGAATTCAGACACTTGGTTTCTGTGAACTGACTATGCCACATAGTCCTACGGGACTAAGTAAATTTATGTTACTCCCTTAGCCTCAGTGGACTGAACTGAGAAGTGGACTTCATCGTATTGCTGTCAGGCTTAAAGGAGAAAATATATTTCACTTCAGAAATGTACGTATTTCTTTTTACACCCATCATTTCCAAACCAGCATAAGTAAGAACAGTCATCCTCTTTCGGACTCTTCCTTACATTCAGGTGGACCCCTGCTTCTAACCTGTTCTCCAGCATGAAGGTTGAGGTACATTTTCAAAACAAATACCAGGTAAAGTCACACTTCTGTTTAAAAGCCCTAAATAGGGGTGCCTGGGTGGCTCAGTTAGTTAAGTGACTGCCTTCGGCTCAGGTCATGATCCTGGAGAACCGGGATGGAGCCCCATAGCGGGCTGCCTGCTCGGAGGGAAGCCTGCTTCTCCCTCTCTCACTCCCCCTGCTTGTGTTCCCTCTCTGACTGTGTTTCTCTCTGTCAAATAAATAAAATAAAATCTTTTTAAAAATAAATAAATAAATAAAAGGCCTAAATGATTTCCATTGCCTCCTAAGCCAAATAATTAATGAAGGGCTAAGTGATTTGTCCCCTGTCTCACTCAAGTTACTTTCATGACTCATCTTCCCAAGGGCTCTGTGCTGCAACCACAGTGGCCTTCTAGAAGTTCACACATGTCAATACCCCCTCCTACACTTTGTATTTTGCATACTGTCTCTGTCTTGTACCGCTGCGTCTCCCACTTGGCATATGTAATTTTTAGTCATTCTCCACCCGTTATGTCAAGTGACCTTCCCTACCCTTCCTGATTAGGTCGCATGTTCCTATCATACTTGCTCCCTTGACTTTGTAGCTTTCAACAAACATGAAATTTTGCAACCAGATCAAGCCAGAACAAATACATTCCTTGCTCGCCTGGGGTAAGAGTCATGGAGTGGAGAGGAATGCATATTCTCACCCAAGCAAATGCAGTTTCATTTTTGTTGAGAGCTACAAAGTCAAGGGAGCAAGTATGATAGGAGCATGTGACCTAATCAGGAATGGTAGGGAAGGTCAGTTGACATAACGGGTGGAGAATGACCAGAAATTATGTAGGCCAAGTGGGAGACACAGCGGTACAAGGCAGAGGCAGTGAGAATGCACATTCCTCTCAACTCCATGTCTACTACCCCAGGACAGAAAGGAATATATTTATTCTTGCTTGATCTGGTTGATAAGTGATCTTTGCTTGGCAATGGATCTCTCCACTAAGTGTAATGCCAAGTATATGGTAGACATTCAGGAAGTATTTTCTCAAATGGATGTGTAAGTCAAATCTCCAAACTCAGTGATCTCATCATTGGTAATCAATCAATGGGAGTGATTTTTATTACTGTCATTGTCGTTCTCAGTTGTTTCATGTTTTATGGGATTTACAAATAGAGTATAGGTGTACGTCAATGAGGGAGGAAAAAAACACAACTTGGGGAAGTAGGCAGGGAATAGCTCATGAAAGGCCTCATATGCCTTTCTAAGTACTAGGGGTTTCATCCAAAATCAGTAAAGGGGTTAAAGCAGAAGAGCAGTGTGAACAAGTCAGTGTTTAAGAAATTTCTCATCTCCAGACTACTGAACTGATTGGAAGAACAAAGTGAAAGGAGGGAGACCAGTTGGAAGGCTCTTATGTAATCAAGGTGAAAAGTAAAAGTGGGTCCTGATTCCCTAATCTTCCTAGGTTCACTGTTTTGTCATTAATAACTACACTTGGATGGCTTCAGTGACAGCCTTTCATTCATTATTTGTTACATCACTCAGAATTTGAAAGCATCTATAACTTCAAATTTTAAAGAAGCAGTCCTGAGAACCACTTAAAAACAGAATTTCAAACCTTAGTGTGGTTATAATGTACTCAAAAATACCTATTTTGCTTTTAGGTATGGAATAAAATTATATTTTTTGTTAAGTCTTGATTAAAAAGGAATCTGTAGAATAAATAACATAGCATGAAGGACAAAAAATAGCTTTAGACCAAAATGTGTTCATTTGGATCCTATATATGTTGAAAAAAAAAAAAGAGAGAGAAAGAAAGAGAGAAAGATTTATCCAGTGCAGGCATGCATAAACTGAAGGATATAGAGTATTTACTCACCTAAACTACTGACTCTGTAAAAGTCAAAGTCATGGTTAGCTGGATAATTAAGAAAATATTCTAAGAAAAAATTAAATTTGACTATGTTCAGTATTTTACACAGCACAAAATTTATCATAATTTCTGATACTGGAGAATATAGTTTGGTCTTCATACCCTGGTGTAAGTTTAAAGATAGCTCTTGAGGCACCTGGGCAGCTCAGATGATTAAGCATCTGCCTTCGCTCAGGTCATGATCTCCAGGTCCTGGGATCGAGCTCAGCTGGGAATCTGCTTCTCCCTCTCCCTCTGCCTCTTCCCCTACTTGTGCTCTCTCAGCCTCTCTCTCTCAAATAAATAAAATCTTAAAAAAAAAAAAAAATCTGGGTGCCTGGGTGGCTCGTGGGTTACGGCCTCTGCCTTCGGCTCAGGTCTTGATCTCAGGGTCCTGGGATTGAGGCCTGTATCAGTTTCTCTGCTCGGTGGGGAGCCTGCTTCCTCCTCTCTTTCTGCCTGCCTCTCTGCCTGCTTGTGATTTCTGTCTTTCTGTCAAATGAATAAATAAAATCTTAAAAAAAAAAGATATCTCTTATTAACTCTGATTCAAACTCTAGGCAAAATTTTGTTTCTTCAAAATACGCAGTAAGTTTCCATATGGTCATATGTATGTAATGGTTTTAAAAGCAATCAACAGGGACGCCTGGGTGGCTCAGTTGGTTGGGCGACTGCCTTCAGCTCAGGTCATGATCCCGGAGACCTGGGATCGAGTCCCACATCGGGCTCCCTGCTCAGCAGGAAGCCTGCTTTTCCCTCTCTCACTCCTCTCTGGCAAATTAAAAAAAAAAAAAAAAATTAAAGCAATCAACAGAAAGCATGTTTAGAGGATAAAAGGAACAATAAATGTGCATGGGTTCTTTTAAAATTCCTGCATTTTCATTTGCTGCTGTTATTTCTTTTAGAGTTTGTTTCTTAATTAAGGGCATTTGGGCATAATTTTTTAAGAAGTAACTGACAAGGGTGCCTGGGTGGCTCAGTTGGTTAAGCGTCTGCCTTGAGCTCAGGTCCTGAGAGTGAGACCTGAGTAAGGCTCCCGGTTCAAAAGGGAGCCTTCTTCTCCCTCTTCTTCTGCCTGCTGCTCCCCCTGCTGTGCTTTCTTTCTTTCTGTCAAATACATAAATAAAATCTTAAAAAGGAAAGTAACACACAAAGGATACCTCTGTCCAATATATCACAAATGAAGAGTCTAGGTTGCCTTTAACCGTATCACCTTAAACACGAGATAAAAGATACTGTCAGTGTCTAACCCTTCTTATGCATCTCTTCCTCTTGTACCACTTACAAAAACAAAATGCAAACAAAACTGGAATGTAAATAATAATCTCAGTGTTTATAAGTTAATTTGAAGTGTATAAAGTGAATTTGTTAAAGCAAAGGTAAGTTGGCATGTTAGCATGCATGGATGGAATGACACTAAATTGTAGAACACATAATTTTAGTTCTTATTCTTAACTCTTTTCCTTCTTTGGTATTTCTTAGACTTTCAACTTTAATGACCTATTTTTAGTTGTGAAAAAGCTGAAAAGTGAAGAATTAGATCATTATATTCACATCGTTTCAATCATCCCTAATTAACCTAACTTTCCCTGAATGACAAACAGCAGTCCATTGATAAAACTAAAGCTTAGAGAAACGCCTGGGTGGCTCAGTTGGTTAAGCAACTGCCTTCGACTCAGGTCATGATCCCAGAGACCTAGGATCAAGCCCCGCACCGGGCTCCCTGCTCGCCGGGAAGCCCGCTTCTCCCTCTCTCATTCCCCCTGCTGTGTTCCCTCTCTCGCTGTGTTTCTATCAAATAAATAAATAAAATCTTCAAAAAAAACCCCCAAAAAACCAAAAAACTAAAGCTTAGAGAAGTGGGGGAATTTAATCAAGATCATCTAACTAAAAATTGACAAAACTAGGACTCTGCCAAGAACACTGTATGTGACATGATGACTGTATGAATTAAATAGACGGGAGAGATCCTTTCATAATGTAATATAAAAATCGAATCATCTGGATGTATACTTCAAATGTCTTACAATTAAAACTGTCACTGGACCTCAATAAAGCTGAAAAAAAAAAGAACCCACATAGTCACTGTATCCATCAGGTAAAAAAAAATAAAATAAAATACATATAAAATTGTACAGACTACAAACTACTTAAGACCTAAACAAAACAATTATTGTTTCCAAGCTATAAAATAAAACTGTGAAATCAAGAAGTTCACAATTTTAATGAGATATCTGCAAAATGAAACATACATCAAGTAATTAGCTACATCTCTCCACATACATATGTACATACACGAAACACACCTAAAATATGCATGCACTCTTATGCATACACTTATTATTAAGGCAACAGAAAAAAAACAGAATTTTTAAAACAAACCTCAAAATTGTAAGACATAAAAATACTTTCACATTTTTAGCAACAGAAAACTCTTCAGTATAGAACATGAGTGCATTTTAATACGAATATTACTTTGGGAACAACAGGTATACATGAAAGTGTTCCTATGATTTATGCAAGTCATTTTTTAAAGATTGTATGTATTTATTTGACAGAGAGAGAGAGATCACAGGCAGGCAGAGAGGCAGGCAGAGAGAGAGGAGGAAGCAGGCTCCCCGCTGAGCAGAGAGCCCGATGCGGGCCTTGATCCCAGGACCCTGAGATCATGACCTGAGCCGAAGGCAGAGGTTTAACCCACTGAGCCACCCAGGCGCCCGAGTCATGCAAGTGTTAACACGGCTTTGACATGTATTATGGCTCCTGCCTAAGAGCATGAGGTGCTGAGAGGACACGTCACTGCAGGCCATGCCTCAGTCAACACAAGTCTGACGACTTGGAAAAAGTTGCACGAGGACTGAGGTTAGGGACGCAAAAGGAGAAGAGGATGGGTGCATGTGGGGTAACCACTGGCAGTGTCTTCTTAGATCTGACAGGGAATCAGCTGCATGGGATTGAGGTAAATATTGGGATTAAATAGGTTTTTTAATGTGAGTTTTTTAAGCCTCAAGACCACATGTGATTAGACAGATTTATATACGGTGAAAGCATGCTCAAAGAGTACTTTCCCTTAAAGTTGCACGATGGGGATGCCTGGGTGGCTCAGTTGGTTAAGCGACTGCCTTCGGCTCAGATCATGATCCTGGAGACCTGGGATCAAAGCCCCACATCGGGCCCCCTGCTGGGCAGGAAGCCTGGTTCTCCCTCTCTCACTCCCCCTGCTTGTGTTCCCTCTCTCGCTGTGTTTCTCTCTGTCAAATAAATAAAATCTTTAAAAAAAAAAAAAAAGTTGCACGATGAATATGTGAAGTAACCAGACTGTGGACTGAGATCTGATTCCAAAGTCCAAGACTTTTTCACTCTGTTACCCTACAAAGATGACCCAAAGAAACTTAATAACAATGCCCAAACCTCATAGCAAATGTGAAGCTAAAAGAAGTAAAAAAGTACATACCCCAGTCTCCGAATTCTTCCCTAGAGTCTTTTCATGTACACTTTCCCACCATTCCCTAAAAAGTATAAGCTATTTGAGGGAAAAATGTTAAATCCCTAAAGATCACAGAATTACAGTTATGGTAGACAGCAGCAATCGTCTAGAGTAAGAGTCCTTAGCCTAGAGTCCATGAAGTGGTAAGAGAAATCAGGGAGGCACAGAAAAATTGAAGCTGCATATAGGTTTATTTGATGAGATTTCCATATTTATGGCAAGAAAATTCATAGATTTTGTGGTATTCTCAAAGGGACTGTGACTGAAAATATTTAGAACTAGTGATAGAAAACAAACGGCTTTTTATGGATAAGAAATTGCAAGCACAGAGAGTTACAGTGACCATGTGGGAAACACAAAGCTGGAGAGTGGAAGAATATCTCCTAGAACAAAGGTCTCTTCCTTCCTATTCCAACATCCTTTCCATATCAGAGGGCCACGTATAATGCCCCACACCAAAAGGGTGCAAAAGGAAGGCTGCTCTCTGGGGAATGCGGCTTATAAATATGAGAAAGTGAGAAACCTTGGTGTCCTTGAGTATCCTGATGGACTATAGCTCCCTCCCCTCGTTTGCTTTTAAGGAGACTGATAGGACAATCTGTGTTTAGTTTTACATGGTTCAATTTGGAGAGAGAAACAGTATCTTCTGCTTTATAAATTCTAGTGCAAGGCTAAGTGTGACCATTTTCTAAGAGAATGCAATGACTTAGGACCTGCTAACTTCAGTCAACAAAACCTCATTAAGGTGTAATTAACATTCATAGGGCATCTGCTGAATTTTCCTAATGTACTGGCCTCTTTCCACTTCCTTTTACAACTCCTATAAGCCCTCATAAGCCCTACTTTCGGTAATTTATAGTCAAGATTCTTACTGTATTTTAACATAATAACACAATGCTAATTTAGGTGTTAGTTTTTGAGGGTGACAGATTAAAATATTTTAATATATTTCTCAAGTTTTCAGGCTAATGCGGTTGTGGATTTTATAAAAATAATTTAAAAGAGATGACATGTATATTATCAGTTCAGTGTTTCTAGCTGAACTTTTCTATACTGTGGAGAAACTGTCAGGAGCTGCAAAATAATTTCTCAGTTTGCTTACACGTAAGGATTAATCTTGATTATCGAAAACCAGAACTTCACAGAAAATTGTCCTTTCAGTCATAATGGCATCCCAACACCAATGCCTAGAATTTTGCAATATACTTTCAGAAGGAAGTGGGTATGATACACGCGAAAAAGCACAATGATCCATCTTTGCTGTCCCCACTACCAATGACAACATTCCCGTCAAAGCAGCACTCATAGCATCTCGACCGTTCACTGAGTTTCCACTAGAAGCAAGTCTGCTAAACACATTGCTTCTATTATTGTATCTAATATTCATGCCATTGTTGTTATATGGATGCTATTACTCCTTTTAATATATACAAGACACCAATATCATGTCATAGACATTTTCATAAATGAGGAAACTTACTTTGAAGGAGATTAAAAGACTGGCCCCTTCTTCCATAACTGTTAAGGAACCATGTCTGGATTTAACCTCAAATTATTTGATTCCAAACCTAGTTTTATAAACCACCAAGTTATTTTGTCTCTCAAGTTATTTTATTTCATAGCAATAATACATAGGTTGATGGATGTATTTTCCACACTGACTCGGAAGGAAGGAAGGAAGGAAGGAAGGAAGGAAGGAAGGAAGGAAGGAAGGAAGTAAATACAATCATAAATTAAAAATAATAAAGCGGGAAATGTATGGTCAAAGAAAAGAAATGAAAAGTAAAGTGAAGAGCAGAATGAGTAGACTTCTGTTGCAACAGATCTCTGGACAAAAGAAGGCAAAGTATACCTGCAAATTATACTAGGAAGTAAACATCTATACAAAGTAGAAGGAATTTAACATGCTGATCCACATTCCTTAGATTAGGGCATCCAGATCCAGTTCAGTGAGCCCTGGCATTGAGTTTACCATGAGCAGAATGTGGACCATTTAACTTAGCATGCTGCAAGAGTGAATTTAGTTATCTTGTACTGCAAACAGAGGCCTTGGTCAAATCCATGGTAAGCAGAAAAGCACAATTACCTTATAACTCTAACTTCGGTGTGTATAGAAATCTGCATCTAGGGTCAAGTCTACTAAAAGAAGCAAGAGTCTATGGCCATACCACCCTGAACGTGCCTGATCCCGTCTGATCTTGGAAGCTAAGCAGGGTCAGGGCTGGTTAGTACTTGGATGGGAGACCGCCTGGGAATACCGGGTGCTGTAGGCTTTCCCAAAACAGTCTTTGGGCACCTGGGTGGCTCAGTGGGTTAAAGCCTCTGCTTTCAGCTCAGGTCATGATCTCAGGGTCCTGGGATCAGAGGCCCACATCAGGCTCTCTGCTCAGCAGGGAGCCTGCTTCCTCCTCTCTCTCAGCCTGCCTCTCTGCCTACTTGTGATCTCTTTCTCTGTCAAATAAATAAATAAAATCTTAAAAAAAAAAAGAAGCAAGAGCTACTGCTGCACAGTTTTTGGCAATGCACACCCTAATATGACAAAGAAAGAAATGTGTAGAAGGAGACAATGTATTCAAAGCATGCACAACACTGAACAAAATCTGTAGACCCTACAGAGACCAAAGACGTAAAAAAAAAAAAAAAAAAAAAAAAAAATCTTAAAGCCTCAGCATATCAACCTAACAGCAAGCCCAAATGGTCAAAGAGCAAGAGCAACATGAAAAAATCCTTCCATACTATTTGAATAATTTCATAAAATTCACTCGGTGCTCTATTATTAGCCAAAGCACTGAGAACTTATTTGCCATTACAGATGGTGAAGGATTTCTAGTTTGCATAAAATCAACATCCCATGAAGTCCTGAAAAAAACATATGTTTGCAGATGATTATTCAAAGATAGCACCAGACACCAGAACATTCATTATTCATTAGCTGCATCATTACAAATTTAATATGACCCATTCTCCATATTTCACTGAATCTAAATCCCTGTGGACCAAGTTGATACAGGCAGTTTTATTTCCCCTTTCAGCTCAGATTAGATCAGTCTGGAGGATGATATGTTAGTTCACCTCATGTGAGAGTTTTGTAAATGTAATAAATGACAGATGTTCGAAGTGAAACAGATATGTATTGTTTTTCTAGATTGGTCAACAGCTACTGTAGGAGAAAATAGGCTCTCCACACTCATGTTCCTGCTTTGGCCCACACAGAACAAATATCCGTGAGTACTTCTGCCTTCTGGGGAATATCAGAAGGAAGCTTCTATATTTGTCTCTATATTTCTCTTTTATTGTTTAAAATAGCACCAGAACAGGAAGTGTGGAACCTTCCCTGTGACACTGGAAGAAAGCTGATTTATGGATCTCTGCACTGCACTTTATGGACAGGTTTTCTTTAGGATACTGGTGGAGAAGAGAGCAAATAATAAAAATCAGGTACCAAAATTCCACCTTAACGCCCAACAACTCAATATATTCTGACCTGCATTCAAATCTTGGCTCTGTGAGGTCCGATTTACCTCAAACTACTTTCAGGCAGAAATCCTTTTGCTTCTGGTTGTGGCAATAGCTAGAAACTGTCGAAGCTGCCCATCACACCCATGTCACCATCCTTTTCATAATTAAGGGTTTAGCTAAATGTCATTTCTACTGAGAAATGGTTTTTACATCTCAAGTCTAAATCTAATGGCCCTTCTGTGACCCTTTAGCAGTTTTAACCCTTTTCTAGCACCTGTCACAGACAGCCAGATGATTACGAAAATTATTTGACTATGTACCTTGCTCAATGACTAGAATGTGAATCGCACATAAGTAGAGGTTACCTGATACTTGTGTGCTCTCTCAGTGCTCACAGAGCACATTCTCTATGAAAGGCATGGAGAGATTTGAATCTATCAAATTACATTGATATACATAACATCTGTAAATATGTATATCTGTAAAGAATATGTGTTGAACATTTTTTTCAGGTGTCTGTTAGCCATTTGTATATCTTCTATGGAGGAGTGCCTCTTCATGTCTCCTGCCCATTATTTGATGTGTTCATCTTCTTTTTGGATGTTGAGTTTGAGTAGTTCTTTATAGATCTTGGATACCGTCCTTTGTCTATAGTGTCATTTGCAAATATCCTCTCCCATTCCATGGGTTGCCTCTTTGTTTTGTTGACTGTTGCCTTTGCTGTACAGAAGCTTTTTATTTTGATGAAGTCCCAAAAGTTCATTTTCACTTTTGCCTCTTTTGCCTTTGGAGATGTGTCTTGAAAGAAGTTGTGGTGGCCGATGTCAAAGAGGTTACTGCCTACGTTCTCTTCCAGGATTTTGATGGATTCCTGCCTCACGTTGAGGTCTTTCATCCATTTCGAGTTTGCCTTCATGAGTGGTGTAAGTGAATGGTCTAGTTTCATTCTTCTATTCATAGCTGTACAATTTTCCCAGCACCATTTATTGAAGAGACTATCTTCTTTTCCACTGGATATTTTTTCCTGCTTTGTCAAAGATGATTTGACCATATATTTGTGGGTCCATATGTGGGTTCTCCACTCTGTTCCATTGGTCTATTTCTCTGTTTTTGTGCCAGTACCACGCTGTCTTGGTAATCATAGCTTTGTAATAAAGCCTGAAATAAAGGCTTTGTAATAAAGCTGATGCCCCCAGCTTTGTTTTTCTTCTTCAACAAATCCTTAGCAATTCAGGGTCTTTTTTGTTTCCATATAAATTTTAGGATTGTTTGTTCCAACGCTTTGAAGGATGTTGGTGGAATTTTGATCAGAATGGCATTGAAAGTGTAGATTGCTCTGGGCAGTATAGACATTCTAACAATGTTTATTCTTACGATCCATGAGCATGGAATGCTCTTCCATCTTTTTGTGTCTTCTTCAATTTCTCTCATGAGTGTTCTGTAGTTCCTCGAGTACAGATCCTTGACTTCTTTGGTTAGGTTTATTCCTAAGTATCTTATGGTTTTTGGTGCTATAGTAAACGGAATCGATTCTCTGATTTCCCTTTCTATATTTTCATTGTTAGTGTATAAGAATGCAACTGATTTCTGTGCATTGATTTTGTATCCTGCCACATTATCGAATTGTTGTATGAGTTCTAGTAGTTTGGGGATAGAGTCTTTTGGGTTTTCCACATAGAGTATTATGTCATCTGCAAAGAGAGAGAGTTTGACTTCTTCTTTGCCAAGCTGAATACCTTTTCTTTCTTTCTGTTGTCTGATTGCTGTTGCTAGGACTTCTAACACTATGATGAACAGTAGTTGGTGAGAGTGGGCATCCTTGTCTTGTTCCTGATCTCAGAGGGAAGGCTGTCAGTTTTTCCCCATTGAGAATGATATTCACTGTGGGATTTTTGTAGATAGATTTTATGAGGTTGAGGAATGTTCCTCTACCCCTATACTTTGAAGAGTTTTAATTAGGAACGAATGATGTATTTTGTCAAATGTTTTTTCTGCATCAATTGAAAGTACCATGTGTTCTTATCTCTTCTCTTATTGATTTGTTCTATCACTTTGCTTGATTTCAAGTGTTGAACCACCCTTGCATCCCTGGGATAAATCCCACCTGGTCGTGGTGGATAATCTTCTTTAATGTATTGTTGGATCCTGTTAGCAAGGATATTGTTGAGAATCTTGGCATCCATATTCATCAGAGATATTGGTCTGAAGTTCTCCTTTTTGATGGGGTCTTTGTCTGGTTTGGGGATTAGAGTAATGCTGGCTTCATAGAAAGAGTCTGGAAGTTTTCCTTCTGTTTCTATTTTCTGAAATAGCTCCAGGAGAATGGGTGTTATTTCTTCTTTGAATGTTTGGTAGAATTCCCGAGGGAATCTGTCAGGTCTAAGGGCTCTTGTTTTCTGGGAGGTTTTCATCATTGCTTCAATCTCGTTACTAGATATTGGTCTATTCAGATTGTCAATTTCTTCCTGTTTCAGTCTTGGAAGTTTATAGGTTTCCAGGAATGCATCCATATCTTCTAGGTTGTTAAACTTACTGGAATATAACTGTTGATAGTAATTTCTGATGATTATTTCTATTTCCTTGGTGTTAGTCGTGATCTCTCCCCTTTCACTCATAATTTTATTAATTTGGGTCTTCTCCCTTTTCTTTTGGATTAGTTTGGCCAATGGTTTATTGATCTTATTAATTCTTTCAAAAAACCAGCTTCTAGTTTCGTTGATGTGTTCTACTGTATCTTTAATTTCTAATTCATTGATCTCTGCTCTAATCTTAATTTCCCATCTTGTGTGTGGGGTTCGTTTAATTTGTTGCTGATTTTCCAGTTATTTAAGGTATAATGAGAGTTTGTGTATTTGGGATTTTTCAATTATTTTAAGGTCAAACCATCTTCAACAAAGCAAGAAAAAATATCCAGTGGAAAAGAAGATAGTCTCTTCAATAAATGGTGCTGGGAAAATTGGACAGCTATGAATAAAAGAATGAATCTAGACCATTCACTTATACCACTCACGAAGGCAAACTCGAAATGGATGAAAGACCTCAACGTGAGGCAGGAATCCATCAAAATCCTGGAAGAGAACGTAGGCAGTAACCTCTTTAACATCGGCCACCTCAACTTCTTTCAAGACACATCTCCAAAGGCAAAAGAGGCAAAAGTGAAAATGAACTTTTGGGACTTCATCAAAATAAAAAGCTTCTGTACAACAAAGGCAACAGTCAACAAAACAAAGAGGCAACCCACGGAATGGGAGAGGACATTTGCAAATGACACTATAGACAAAGGGCCGGTATCCAAGATCTATAAAGAACTACTCAAACTCAACACCCAAAAAGAAGATGAACACATCAGGGGCGCCTGGGTGGCTCAGTTGGTTGGGCCGCTGCCTTCGGCTCAGGTCATGATCCCGGAGACCTGGGATCAAGTCCCGCATCGGGCTCCCTGCTCGGCGGGAAGCCTGCTTCTCCCTCTCTCACTCCCCCTGCTTGTGTTCCCTCTCTGGCTGTGTTTCTCTCTGTCAAATAAATAAAATCTTTAAAAAAAAAATAAAAAAATAAAAAAAATAAAACCACATTAAAAAAAAAAAAAAAAAAAAAAAAAAAGATGAACACATCAAATAATGGGCAGGAGACATGAAGAGGCACTTCTCCATAGAAGATATACAAATGGCTAACAGACACATGAAAAAATGTTCATCATCACTAGCTATCAGGGAAATTCAAATCAAGACCACACTGAGATACCACCTTACACCAGTAAGAATGGCCAAAATTAACAAGTCAGGAAACAACAAGTGTTGGAAAGGCTCTGGAGAAAGGGGTACCCTCCTACATTGTTGGTGGGAATGCAAGTTGGTGTTGCTGCTTTGGAAAACAGTGTGGAGATCCCTTAAAAGATTAAAAATAGAGCTCCCCTATGATCCTGCAATTGCACTACTGGGTATTTACCCCCAAGATACAGATATAATGAAATGAAGAGCCACATGTACCCCAATGTTCCACAGCAATGGCCACAATCGCCAATCTGTGGAAAGAGCCAAGGTGCCCTTCAACAGATGAATGGATAAAGAAGATGTGGTACATATACACAGTGGAATACTACGCCTCCATCAGAAAGGATGAATATCCAACTTTTGTAGCAACATGGACTGGATTGGAGGAGATTATTCTGAGTGAAATAAGCCAAGTAGAGAAAGTCAAGTATCACATGGTTTTACTTACTTGTGGTACATAAGGGGTAATATAGAGGACACTAGGAGAAGGAAAGGAAATGGGAAGTAGGGTAATTTGGAGAGAGAAATGAAACATGAGAGACTTTGGACTCAGAAACAAACTGAGGATCTTGGAAGGAAGGGGGTGGGGGGATGGGAGAGCTCAGTGGTGGGTACTGAGGGTACATGGAGCACTGGGTGTGGGGCATAAACAATGAATCTTGGAACTCTGAAAAAATGAAATAAATTAAAAAAAAGAATATATGCATGTGTGTGTGTGTGTGTGTGTGTGTGTGTGTGTATAGAGATACATATATCTCCACACATCCTAATTCAGGAAAGAGTGGCTAATATCAACAAATCAGGTCTTCTACTAAGAGATTCACAAGTATAATCACTAATGACATCCTCAAGCACATGCATATATATGAATATGTGTGCACACATCACACAAATGTACACACATCTCCATATAGACATGTACAACACCCCTCATATCTTCTTATCTTTCTACAACTATGACTAGTAACTCAACCTCTATACCTTTCTTTTTTGAGATTTTATTTATTTATGTGCCAGACAAAGAGACAGAGCACAAGCAGGGGGAGTGGCAGGCAGAGGGAGAAGAAGACTTCCCGCTGAGCAAGGAATCCCATGTGGGACTCGATCCCAGGACTCTGGGATCATGACCTGAACTGAAGGCAGATGCTTAACCAACTGAGCCACCTAGGCATCCCTCTATTTCTTAATCAAAAATTTCTTTGCAGGAAAACTGCCAAGGCCATGAACCATTTTTAGAATATAGTATCACAACACAACACAAAATGTGTGTTATTGATCAACAGTGCTGGCACATCATAAAAGCACAAAGAAAGTTCATGATTTGATCTGAACTTGGATTAGAAGTTGTTGCCTAAATACACTGTTTCTGCACACATGGCTCCTTCTTCCTGCTTGTGCCAATTACTCTTAAATGTCTGATTCTGGATCTGCTGACTTCTTGTGAGCAGACCGCCCACTGCGGGTGTTCAGGTAACCTGTACCCATTCATCTTTTACCAAGATGGGTTCACAGGGTGGCCAGCGTCCTGTGAAAGACCACAGCTTAGTGTTTATGTCAATCAGTGGAATCACCAAAATACAATATAACATGAATTATCTGAAAAAGCACAGAACTAGGTGTTGAAAGATCCAGGTTTAAATAACATTCCATGACTTACTATTTATTTGAACTTGGATTGGTCACTTAGTGTGTCTAAACCTGAAATTCTTGGAGCACCTGTGTGGCTCAATTGGTTACGTGTCTGCCCTTGGCCTAAGTGATGATTTTGGGGTCCTGGGATTGAGCCCTGTGTTGGACTCCCTGTGCCGCAGGTAGTCTGCTTCTCCCTCTCACTCTCCATCTGTTCTCTCTCTCTGCCTGTCTCTCTTAAATAAATAAGTAAGTAAATAAATAAATCTTAAAAAAAACTCAAATTCTTTAAGGGGAAACTGGACACAATTCTAAAATTTCATAAGTACATTTCATAAGATTGCTACTCTACATAATTCTGTAAACTTCATTATTATACAAAAGTCAGTGATTCCAGACCACACAATTTAAAATTTATATCTCATTTCTTTTGTTTCCTTTCAATGTGAGGGACCTCATGGTATCACTTGGTGCCAGTTCTGAGGAAAACTGTTGGCTATTTGTTTTATTTTTCTTCTTCCTGCCACTTGTGTTCACAACTGAAAAGAAATCAATGGGAGTCTCAGCAGTATTTGGAAGACATATTCCTTAGGTAATATTTAGAGGTAGTTACTCATGGGCAAACAGAAATGTTTCTAGATATGAGTCTGCCCTCATGTGGATATCTGAGCCTTATTCTTCATCAGGCAATTGTCAGTTCATTTTTTTCCCCTGAAGCTATTAAAGAGCGAACATAATACTTTCTTCTGTGCATTTCTGAAGAGCACAGATAGCACGAACTGTCATTTCCTAGTATAAGTATTAAGTATTTTGGAGGGGGTTCATTGAACTTTCTGGTAGAAAAGCCTCCTGAATCAGTGAAATTTGTTTGATTGAAAATAGCTTCATGAGCTCTCATTCAAACTTTGAGTGTGACTACATAGACCAGTTTGGAAGAACACCAGTTATCACCTGGTTATTCTTACCTTGAGTCTCCAGTTAGCTAACAATGTGATTTAAAGAATGTGTCATTTAACTTTGCTGCTCTCATTTTTTCTCTTGAAATAAAAGGCATATGTTTGCAGCTGAGGTCTTCATTGCTTCTAAAAGTGATCTAATGTGGTTTATAATGAAAGGAGCAAATTGCTGAAATTGAATAATCAAAATCCAGTTGAAAGGAAAATGAATTAAAGGTATCAATCATCTAAGAGAAAAGAAATGCTGTCTTTAGAAATTTATTCTAGCCCTGAGCTCCATGGAAGTTTAGGTAAAAAGAAAAAAAAAAGTCTATCATCTTCACCTACACACACACATTCATATAATACCATGTATATATAATACAATATATGATATAGCACATATACTTTATATTTATTATATATTGATGTTATACATATATCTATATGTTATATGCATGGGAAAATATTAGTTTTCCATATATACCTGTATTTTCATAAAATTGTCCTGTTTGGAAATTTTTCAAGTTGATGTTCCTTTATATAAGGACTTTGAGCAACAAGACTGATAATGTCTTTAATAATAGTTTTATAGAAAGAATTTAATAATTTTTTCCAATATTTTGAGAATGTGGTATTTGCTGGCCAAGTGTAATCCTTTATATACACTCTCCATAGTCATTTAAATACCTCTAAAAGTTGATATTATCATCTCCTCCATTTCTAGACAGGATAAAACCAGGATTTAAAGAAGTCAAGTGATTTCCTATGGCCAATGAACTGATATAAATATCAAGCCATTATCATGTGCTATATCTATGCATCTGAACATCAGCTTCTTTCGAGCACTGAAACCAATGAAGAACATATTGATTCTTCAGATTTGGTACACGGATACTAATATCTACCTCTCAAGGGACAGAAGGATAAAATAATCCTGAATATATCCTGAAATAAATATTGCTATTCCTCAGTTTCCCATGGGGAAAAGGAACTGGATAGTAGACATTTACAATAAACTTTCTAATAAGATTATAAAATAAAGGTATTTTAAATTGCTGGTAGAATATGATTTCACAGGGCACCTGCGAAGCTCAGCTGGCTAAGCAGCTGACTCTTGATTTTGACTCAGTTAGTGATGTCAGGGTGGTGAGATGGAGCCCCACATCAGGTTCCATGGTCAGCAGGGAGTCTGCTTGAGATTCTCTACCTCTCCCTCTGCCCCTTTCCCTACTTGTGATCTCTCTCTCTCTCAAATAAATAAATATTTTTTAAAAAGAGTATGATTTCACTTATATGTGGAATCTAAAACAAAACAAAACAAATGGATAAATAAAAAGCAGAGTCAGACCTATAAATAGAACAAACTTGTGGTTGCCAGAAGGGAGGGGGATGGGAGGATGGACAGAATGGGTGAAGGAGAGTGGGAGGTACAGGCTTCCAGTATGGAATGAATAAGTCATGGAGAAAAAAGGCACTGCATAGGTTTATTCCTAAGTATCTTATAGCTTTTGGTGCTATAGTAAATGGAATCAATTCTCTGATTTCCCTTTCTATTTTTTCATTGTTAGTGTGTAAGAATGCAACTGATTTCTGCGCATTGATTTTGTATCCTGCCACATTACCAAATTGTTGTATGAGATCTAGTAGTTTGCGGGTAGAGTCTTTTGGGTTTTCCACATAGAGTATCATGTCATCTGCAAAGAGAGAGAGTTTGACTTCCTCTTTGCCAATCTGGATACCTTTTATTTCTTTCTGTTGTCTGATTGCTGTTGCTAGGACTTCTAACACTATGTTGAATAGTAGTGGTGAGAGTGGGCATCCTTGACCAAAGAAGTCAAGGATCTGTACTCAAGGAACTACAGAACACTCATGAAAGAAATTGAAGAAGACACAAAAAGATGGAAGAGGATTCCATGCTCATGGATCGGAAGAATAAACATTGTCAAAATGTCTATACTGGGCGCCTGGGTGGCTCAGTGGGTTAGAGCCTCTGCCTTCATCTCAGGTCATGATCTCAGGGTCCTGGGATCGAGGCTCACGTCAGGCTCTCTGCTCAGCAGGGAGCCTCCTTCCTCCTCTCTCTGCCTACTTGTGATCTCTGTCTGTCAAATAAATAAAATCTAAAAAATAAAATAAAAAAAAATGTCTATACTGCCCAGAGCAATCTACACTTTCAATGCCATTCCGATCAAAATTCCACCAACATTCTTCAAAACGTTAGAACAAACAATCCTAAAATTTATATGGAACCAAAAAAGACCCCGAATTGCTAAGGAATTGCTGAAGAAGAAAAGCAAAGCTGGGGGCATCTCATTACCTGACTTCAGGCTTTATTACA
>PITA01008736.1:0-82402 GCA_004023965.1 Spilogale gracilis
ACAAAAGAATATATGATCACAGTGTACTACTTGAGTCAAGAGTAAATAATATTTGCATAGTCATTAGTATATAAACACTAAATATCAATGTAACCAAAAAAAGAGTTTATGTTGGAGAGATAGGAGAGGAAGTGCAGGGATGTTACTGGGGCAGAAAGGTGTGGGAGAAACTAAGGTCTCATCCATCATGGTCGACAGTAAATATACAACCTTTAAACTTGGTAAATCAAGAAATAGCAGTATAAGCATAGTATTTAAAAATATGGAGACATTCACAAATGAGAAATGAGCTGAAAGAGTTGAAGTTGACTGACTTGGGGGGGTGGGACTTGGGAATGTAAAGGGCTGAGGCAGAGTAACTGCTGATTTCCAAATTGTGTATAAGTATTATGTGATTAAATTGAAAATTATACTTTTGAAATAGAGTCAAACAAAACAGTCCAGCTTGTTAGCTTCTTATGATATAAGATCAGATAATAATTTGGAGCCAAAGTTCTGGCTGAAATAAAGGATACATTTTTCTGTGAAAAAAAAAAAAAAAAAAAAGAAGAAAATGTAATGAAAGAGCTACTTCCAAGAGAAAAAAATAACTAAAATTGCATTTACAAAGAGCTAAGAGAGGAGAGTAGAAAAGTTTCCTCCCACTATCTAACATTTCCCCCCCAAAAAACAGAAAATCAGTTATTATAAATCAAAGTACTATGTAATTGATTGTTATAAATGATTTCTGTACGATAAAGTAGTAATAAATTATTAAACATATAATTATATGCACATAATTATTAAATATTAAAATAATTATTAAATATAAAAATATATATGTATATGATTACTTAAAGAAAGGAGATGGATGGCCAAGAGTAAGAGACCAAAATTAAGGAAAGAAAATGTGTTTTCTATGTCTCTACATCCGCATATCAAAAATTTTTTTTTAATTTTATTTATTTATTTGACAGAGAGAAACACAGCTAGAGAGGGAACACAAGCAGGAGGAGTGAGAGAGGGAGAAGCAGGCTTCCGGTGGCAGATGCTTAACGACTGAGCCACCCAGGCATCCCTCAAAATCTTTTTTTTAAGCACACCAGGCTCCTCAAGACCATGGTCTGGAGTCAGCACGTTACAGCCCATTGGCCAAATTTGGCCTGCCACATGTTTTGACAAATAAAGTTTTATTGGCTACAGCACATTCCTTGATGTCCCTATTATCTGTCTGCTTTCACACTACAGCAGAGGTACAAGAGACCATCGGGCCAAAGTTCTCCACCACGGCTGCTGTCTATCAGCTGGTACCCTGTACCAGGCAGAAGTATATCTCCCTTTCAGCCTGCTTGGAGTTGTGTCTTCAGCTCTGACCAGGATGTCTCAGAGCACCTGGCTGGCGGTTGCCCTATGCACTAATCAGCTTTCAGCCAAATAATAACAATAACAATAATAATAAAATAGCACCAAAGCGCTCACCAACGTGCTGTTATTGAATGTGTTCTGTGTTCATGTTAAGAACCAAAGATATTTTACATACTGCTTCTCCATGACCTAAGTTCCTACCTCCCTAATGGACTTCAGGTTTTTGCCTCATTAAGTTTAATGTTCTTCCTTTGCCTTATTACTTTGCTAAAACCTAAGCAATGCATTTTAATAGTATCCCTGCAGCTCTACCATTGTTTTGCAAAACTTTTACTACCAGTAGCAAAAACCAGAGGGTGATTCTAAGAGCTCTCTTATTATGTGTTTGCTTGTACCTCTGTATTTTTCTATACAGAATGAAGCTCTAGTTTACTTTCATCTTTCAGAAGGAAGATCAAAGGGAAAGACATGAGAATTTATTGCTCCCTGAAATTAAAATTTTCACAGGAGACAAGCAGGGTCTGAGTGACTCAATGATATGCATTTGCTTGTAAGATCAAACTTCTTCTCTTCTCTGTATTATCAGTAAACTGCTGTCTCCACTTCAGCAATCTGGTACTGAATTAGGGACTCAATACTCAGACACCCAGGGAAGGGGCAAAGAAAGAAGCCCTGTCCCATGCCCTGTCCTTTATTCCAAGTATCATTCCTTTCTTGTTAGTATCATATCAACCTCGCTGCTGCCAATGTGTGGGGGCTGCTGATTCCTCATTATGGAGGGGGGCCCCGTGCTATGTAGGGTGTTGGCGGCATCTCTGACCTCTACCCACTAGAAGCCAGTAGCATCCAGGCATCCAGTAGCACAGGCACACAATCCCTCCCAGTTAGGACAACAGAAACATTTCCAGACACAGCCAAATGTACCCTGGGAGGCAGGCAGCCAGGAAGGGAACTACTGCAGGAGGGGAATTAGCCCCGTAGACCTCAGGTTCCCACACGTCAGCCCATCCCTATGGCTAACTCCTTAGTTTTTGCTTTCATCATCTTTAACCTGGACTGCTTTTAATACCCTCCTACCTGGTCTTCTTCACCCCCTCCCATCTCCCGCCGGAGCTCATATACCCTTCAATTGCCACCGAATCACCTTCAGGAATGAGGCATGCCCTCCCCTCCTGAGCCTTCTCCGTGAAGTGCTTTCAGAGAAACAGCCACTTCGCTGTGGTTATGGACTCTTCCATGGGGACAGCCTCTGTCCTGACACACACCCCCGCCCTGTGCCTGTGGGTTGGCTTAAGCTGATGGGCCATTCTAGCTCCAAAGCATCCCCACAGGATGGGCCTTACACCTGCTTCATTATTCAACTGTGCATTCTGCCCAGCCCCGTTCTCTTCTGCTCACCTTCAAATGCTAGCCACAAGAACACTCCCCAGGCAACCTCCTGTGTGCAAAGCTCCCTCTCTGGGTCTGTTTCCGGAGGGACAGGACCAAAGACACAGAGTTATCTTTCTAAATTACAAATCTGATCATGTTGCTTCCCTGCCCACCATCCCACACCGGCTCCCCATCACCTACACTGAGCCACCCTCGGAAGAATAATTACAGGGCGCCTGGGTGGCTCAGTGGGTTGGGTGTCTGACTCTTGGTTTCAGCTCAGGTCTCGGCCTCAGGGTCCTGTGATGGAGCCCTGCATTGGGCTCCATGCTCAGTGGGGAGCCTGTTTCTCCCTCTCCCTCTGCTCCTCCCCCTCCCTCAAATAAATAAATAAAATTCTTTTTACAAAAAAAGAATAATTATCAGAGTGGCATACAAGGGCATCAGTTAAGTACAGTGGGCAGCTCTTTGCAGGAGGAGCCCTGATACATAGTATTTGCTGATTACCGTGGTGTAAATGTCTCCACCACTGTCCATTTCAGGCTATCACCATTTTAACGACCAGCTTACAAAAGTACCGGCTATTCAATAAATGGCTCCCATGAACCAGACAGGGGCTGGATCCGGCCATTCACTATTGTTAATTCTCATTGTTCTCTTTCACCCATACTTCATCTCAGCCATGACAAATTCTTGCAATTCTCAGACGACCAGGATGCTTTGAGGTTCTATGCCCTTACTCATGGTGCTTTCTCTGTCTAGAATATGCTTCCTTTCTCTCTGACTCATGCAAACCTACTCAATGTTCTGGATTCAGCTCAAATAAAATCTCTTCCATAAACACTTCCAAGGTTCACCCCTCCCCATCCCATTTCACCTAAAGGTTAAATAGAACCCTCTGGCTTTTGTGTCCACAAGTACCAAAAAGACTTTCCTACCATAGTGCTCCCATTATAGTTGTGTGTTTTATATGTGTGTGTGTTTACAAAACTGTACTGTCTAGACTGTAACTTTTCTGAGGGTAGGATCTTATTTATATTTTTCTGGCATATAAGATGCCCAGAAAATGTGTTTTTTGAGTAAACTAAAAAAAAACTAGCCTCACTTCCTAGTTCAATTTCTTCATCAAATAGAGATCTTAAAAGAAAGACTTCTCAAGGAAAAAATACTCTACTCCCCCCAAACTTCAACAGTGGGTTTGATCCCTGGTTCCCTACTTCTCGAATGTCGCAGAGAGGCAAAGCACAGATAAAGGCTGGGCCAGAGCATGACCTCTAAGTCTTCGTCCCAAACCCAGTAGTCTCTGAATGGAGCAGAAAAGCACTGGAAACAAGGAGGCCCAAGGAGATGGCGCAGGTGGACTGACTGGTTACCTCCTGACCGGGCAGCATGGAGACCAACCTTCCCCAATTCTACTGCTTCTGACTAGGATTCACTTAAATCTCGCTGTGCCTGAGATTTAAACCAAGCTTGACACACTCACTGGGTACCCAGTACTTGAGAAATAGGTATCATTCTTTTTTTTTTAGATAGAGAAGAGTGTTTATTTTTTTTTAAGGTTTTTTTTTTTTAATTTCTTTATTTAACACAGAAAGAGAGAGAGTGAGCACAAACAGAGGTAGCAGCAGGCAGAGGGAAAGGGAGAAGCGAGCTCGATGCCGAGCGGAGCCCAACATGGGGCTTGATCCCAGGACCCCGGGATCATAGCCTGAGTCAAAGGCAGATGCTTAACCAACTGAGCCCCCCAGGCGCCCCAAGAAGTACTGCATCCTTAAAAGAAGGATAGAAATGATAATCAACCACTCACAGGAGTTGAAGGGATAACAATCAGCTTTGTGTTTAAACCAAAAACCAACATGTACTCCCCCCCTTCAAAAAAACAAAACAAAACAAAAAACTTAGAAACAGAACAAAAAAACCCACAACATATCCACAAAAACAAAGAATTAATAATGCAAACTCTGATACAGCAACTCCTTGCTGTCTACCAACTCTGTTCTAAAGGCTTTACACATAATCACTGTGTATGTATAGTTTACATACTATATATTATACATTTATAAAGTTATATATATGTACATATATAAAGTCATGTGCATAGATATGTAGAGTTCTGCGTATTATGTATATATGAAGTTATGGATACTGTTATGGCATATGTTATTATTTAACAGTAACTTATTACATAAAACAAATGCAAGTGGGTATGCTGTTATTATAATAATATATAATAACACAATACATATACTATAATCTCTACATATTCTGTACTATACTATAATGTAATATCTACATTATAAAATAAAATCATATTATATCATAAGTTTATAATTATAATGCCTACAAATATAATACTGGAGTCTCCATGTAAATAATGTTATTACATGTAACACTGTTTTGTATGTTGTATATTATAATACATAAAATACGATATATCATATATTGTGACATACCATGTTATGTTATGATATATCAAGTCTTGTCCCCATTTTACAGATTAAGAAATGAAGATGTTAAATAACTTGCCTAAGGCTACACAGCTAATAAGGGGAAGAGCCAGGATTTGAACTCAGGCCTCCTGACTCTACAATCCATGTTCTTGATCATGTTAAGAGGAGAAAAACAGGCTCCTTTATGACTTTTCACCACAGTCACCAAAGGACTGGCCATGGCCCTTTCAGAGCCTGTAAGCAGGGAGGGTCCTGCCCCGGACCTTGGCATGGGGCACCTGCGGGTCACCGATCACCAGCGACAGCACTGCAACACCCATGACATCTTGGCTATGAAGGAACACTTTCTTTTAGCAACTTCCCCAGGTGGAAAAGCCACGAACCCCAATGACAGGAGAAACGAGAGGCACACAAGGAAAGGACGTGCCTCCACGGTCAGCAATGAAAACAAACACTCTGAGCAAGGCTGAAGGGAGCCAGGAGGAGACAAGCCAGCAAGAGGACATCGGGCCTGCAGTGTGTCAGCTGACCCGAAGGAAGGAGTCTTCTTGGTACCTGGGGATGGGTTAAAGAAGTAGCCACAGGGGCCCACAGCAAAGACGTGGCTCGGGAGAAAAGCACAAGAAAAACACAATGGTAAATGAGAAGAGCCTTGTTGGCTGGCAGCGGTGGCAGCCAGGGGCGAGGGGGGGGCCAGGGGGCCAGGGCGGTGACACAACCTGTGGCCAGGCCCCAGGACGGCCATAGGGAGACCCAGGAGTCACCCACCATGGCGGAGAACAGAAAGGTCCCACATCTTTTACAACCTGCCGTGGGCTCCTGGTGCACCACAAACCAACGTGAGGTCGTGCTTCTTAAGAAAAAAGTCAGACTTCACTGAAATGCAAAGAATAAAAGACAGTAGTTCAAAAAAAAAAAAAATGCTCTGTTTCCCTACAGAACTAGATACCAGGGCCTTTGCTTGATCTTTCAGTGGGGTAAGAGGAGTCCTGAGATAGAAATTAGAAACAGCAAGACCATTCGGAGGTCTGCTATAACAATATTTAGGTGAGTCTCTCGTGGCTCCCTGTTTCGGTCCTCGGCCTGAGTGGCCTCCCTTCATCCCTCCACTGATCCTCCTTCTGCTGTGTTCCACATTGCAGTCTCTCAATTTCAGGTTGAAAGGGCCCTGATGGCCAACTGACCTCAACGGTCTGGCTCGTCAGCCTTTCCCTGGATTCAGCCCCGTCTCCCTGGCCAGGGGCCTCCGCTAGGGCTACGAGCCCCTTGCCTCCTTCTCTCTCTTGCCATTAACTGATTCATTGATTCATTAACTGATTAATGCTAATCCATACATTAAGCGGCCCCCTCCTCAGCTCAGGCTCACTCCTCTGAATGTCACTCCATTCTTCCTTCCTTCATGCCCTGCCTCTTCCAACCCCTAGCTGTTTACGAAACTGCCTTCCTCGCCATTTCCAAATGCCACCTCCCTACCTTTGCTGAGGACCTCTTCTTAGGTAGCAAGGGAAGAGAACAATAAACCATGAAGTTACATAAATCACCCACATCATCAAATCTGCTAAAGGTATCAAATTCAATGACCACTTGACAGAATTGCCTAAGTTAGTAAAGTCCAGCAACTGTGTTCTCAAGCACCTTACTCCCCAATAAACTCAGAACACAGCCACCATCAGGGTAGGGAGCGCGTAATGTGGGCATTCCGGGAAGTGCTGAAATGCTGCCTTAAGGCGGTGCGTAAGAGATGGCCAGTAAGCTGAGTAGCTAGGGAGCACCCCCAATCTAAGTCTTCGTCCTCACCCTGCTGTAAACTAGCTCCAGAAACTCACAGGTGATTACTCACCCCCAGCCCCCGCCACCATGCTTTCATTTCCTCACCTGCAAAAGACAGAAAACACCCACCAAAAAGCTCAGCAGGGAAGGGGCGCTAAGCTCACACACACGAAGGGTCTGGCACATAGCCAACACCTTCAAACACAGGGGGGAGAAACTGAGGTACAGAGAGTGACTTGGCTCGGCCAGTCCTGCTACTACTGATTTAGCCCATGTAACACGATTCTTAATCCAGCAATTCAATCTCCAAGCACTTAGTATAGTTTAGGCTTCCCGTGCGTCACTCCAAAAACTTGTTGACTAGTGTAAATCCAAGCTGTATCCTTGCACCGTGTTTTCATTCCCTAGGAGAAGGCTGGAGTTTTGCTGCTGAACCATCGACTGTCAATTACTGGCTCGATTATGTAAACTTGGTATTCTCAGACAGTGATGGATCCGCCCTCCCCTACCCCAGTTTCCACTAATCACCAGAAGAGAGTACAGCAACGAACATTCAGCTAACACCAAGGGAGGCAGCAGCTGGTGAGTACCCAAAATACCTTTGTTGCAGAGTAAAAAATAAACACTTCTTTCTCCCTTAAACTCTTAACTCCTTAGGTGTAAGGTATCTATCAGATTTCTCCTGCAACCCCCATCCCAGAGTATGATGGACTGAAACCAAGTTGAACTACAGCTGAGATGGATACATTCGAAACTGAAGTCAGTAACATAAGTATCTCAAAATAAGGAAGAGAGACCTTCATGAGGTTTATGTTTTCAAGCTGGAGCACAGAAATGCAACACATCTCTCATCCAAATAACGACCCGTGAGAAACAGAGCTGCCCTATATGTCCTTCCAACCCAATCATTACACATAAAAATCAAGAGTTCTTTTAATACTCCTTATGGAACTCAGGCATTTACAGACAATTCACTTGGGAGCCAGAGAAAGGGGAATTCCTACAGGGAAATGCCTGGGATACGGGGAGAATACTAAAAGACAAATGGAAAAGACCAGGTCCCAGCCTCCAGTCTAGCCCCTGAGAATTACACACCCCCCAAAACAAGCTACTTCATTTAAACATGAAACAATCCCTCCTTCGGTGAAAGGAGAAAAGTACTTGGTCTACTCCATTAAGTTTTTAGCGAGGACAAAAATTTTTATCTGTGATTTTATCCACGATTTCTGAAAATTGTGCCTAAATCAAGGCAATGCCATCCACACGGAAAACGTCACTCTTGTTAAATGAACTAGAATGAGCTCACTGACAAACCTAGCTAAGGCTGAGCCAGCCCTTTTGCTTTTGAGGTCAGTAAGTAATCTAAGACTCGAGAGTTTTCTCCCCACTGCTTCACTTCCCCCGAGTCGAATTTCCTTCCTCTATCTCAGAGTTGGTAAAAATCTTTTCCTGGTGCAAATGCACTTCGGATGTCCCATACATCTCCAGCTGAAGAAAGTTGGTGGCATGCACACAATCGCCAGCTGAGAGATCGCAGTGGACATCTGTCATGCATTTGGAATCTGAGCACCCCTCCTATGTTTGGAGTCCCCCACATCATGAGGTGAAGCCAGCCCCAGCATCCTTTGCACTAGAGCATGAGCTCAGGGCAGTCACTGCCGACCTGAAACCAGTCCCTGGCGATATGAAGCCACAGGGACAGCACAGGATCCTTCCCACTCTTGACAATGGTAGTGGCAGCTCCGTCCAGTCTGGGGAAGCTTTGTCGGCAGCATTTCTGATGACAACCATGCCCCAGGCCCAGCTGCAGAGAGGGGTACGAGCTGTGTATCCCGACCCCACAGTGGGAGCAATAGTGTCTGCACCAGTCCCCTTCTTTGATATATTTTGGGGTTTTGTGCCAGCTCTATTGCCTCTGATTCTAGTTCTCTGAGCCTCTGGAAGCTTTTATGAGCCACCCCTAAATTCTTCCAGTGGATTCCTTTCCCGCCAAGATCAGCAGGAATCCATTTCTGGGCATTCTGACAACAAAATCTTATGAATTCAGAAATCACCCTCAAGGCTAAGAAATCAACCAAGACCAGCAGAGCACCCTCCTTCATCCAGAAATTTCCAGATGATGTATCAACCTTTCCGTTCACCATGCATAGCAAGCAGAGGGTCAGAAAAGAAAAGGGGGGGGAGGGGAGGGAGAGCTTGAAAATAACCACACTGCAGTTCACTGATACAAGGATAAACTCAGAAGGTTGGATTATCTAAATATGTTTTAGGACCCACTCTACTCAGACATTTTATACAGAAGTAGATGGAGGTACCAAAATTAGAGCATGGACTTTTTAGTAAAACAACAACAACAACAACAACAAAACAAAAAACAAACAAAAAACAAAACAAAACAACAACAACAACAACAACAAAAAAAAAAACACATTTTTTTTGAAAAAATAATTTGAATTTGTGTTACTCCCTCCATTTTGGCCTCTCCTCCAATGCCCTAGCAACAATACACCCCAGACACAGCCTGGCAATATCACAAACTCACATACCGCACAGGACATGCGTGTTCAACCTCCTTTGCTTTTCCTTTGCTCTTCATTCTGAATAAAATGCATTCTCCTTGCTATTGAACTCTTATTCACCCTTCAAAACCCAGCTCAAAAGTCTCTTCCATTGTGAAGCTTTTCTAATGACCCCTAAATTAACCATGACTTTCTTCTATGTTGTTGAAACCTCTCCTGTGACCTTATACTGCCCCCTTTTTTTTAAGAGTATCGGCCCAACTCCTACACCCCGCACCAGTTGTGAGTTCCTAGGACAAGTGAATGTCCTTCACCAGGGTGAGAATGAGGTTAAGGCAAGCAAGTTTCCTAAAGAAGCACTCACTCTCAAGTGCAAGTGCATAAAACTGGTCTTTACCATCTGTCCTTGAATTCAGAGCCTATTATAGAATAAGCACTCTGACTCTCGTTGACTGAATGGTGAATAATACAAGAAGGTGTATATGATTCAGAGAAGACTTATATAATACAGGGAAGGCAACGGCCAACACTGCCACAAACAGGTTGAATAACCTTAGCCGGCTACTTAACCTGGCCAAGTGGGAAGAAAAACATGATGCCTGTCATTGCCATGGTCCGTGGCTCTGCAACTCCACATTTAAAGGAAGTTCAGAAAGGAAGCCATCAGAACAGGACTTGGTCACAGGAGACTCTAGTGCTTAAGCAGAAGCCTGACCAACACACAAGACTGGAAGGGAAGGAGGGGAAATGATCAAACCAAGGTAAGATAAGCTGAAGAAAAGCAAAGATAAAGAGGCTAAAGGCTAAAGACGATGCATGTCAGGGAGTGAAAAATAAACTGGACAGCTGGGTGGAGAGAAAACACAAACTACTCTAGAAAACCCAGCAGGGTAATTCTGGGGCTTGGGACTGGGCAAGAGGATAGGAAATACTGTTTTATAATAATAGCAATAAGATCAAGAGCTACCGCCATGCCTGGTCAGGTAAAACAGGTGAATGAGTTTGTTTCATTCTCATATCAAGCCTCTGTGGTTGTGATTACCCATCAACCCATTTTACAGATGTGGACCCTCAGTAAAGTCAAGTCCAAAGTTCAAGGTCACACAGTTGCAAAGGGCAGAACCAGACTAAAGTCAGCTTTTTTGCCCTGAACACACCTCAGAGGAGGGGAATCTCACGGCAGGTGGGGGATGAGGTCGAGTTGGCAGGTATGGCCAGAGGAGCTAGCCTAATGGAATGCTGTTCTCCGGATGCAAGCTTAATACCAAAAAGACCATTAGAAAGAGGGGTGGGGAAATGAAGAGGCTAGGTATAGAGGAACGGAGTATAGAGTGGGGATGGGGAGATGTCTTTTGGTAGACAGAGGGCAAAGAGAACATCGGTTAAGAGTAGGAATGACCCTGGGATCAGAAAGAGGTGACCCAGGGTCCACACTCCAGCGCCACAACTTATTAACTGATGTGTCCTGGAGACACAGTGTGCCCTCCCTGCATCTCAGTACAACACAGCTCTAAAATGAAAATACCAAATCTGACCAGCTATCTATGATCTCCATGCCTTCTTCACAGCCCCACTGAGAGCTTGAGCATCACCGGCATGCAACAAAGGATAATCTTGTTACTACTCGGAACAGAAGAATCAAGGACGGGATAGACACAGAGATGTGAGGGCACGGCATGGATGAACTTCTGGCCGAACGAGTGACGTGCAGTCATTTTTAGCAAAGAGGCTAACTCATCCGTTGAGAGAGAGGCGACCTCCCAGGAAAGCAAATGTAAACAACTTTCCCTGCCATTCTCAGAACATTAAAGCTGAAGGGGACCTGAAGGATAATTTAATTGAATTTTGTCCCTGCCTCCATTTTACAAATGAGGAAATAAGCAAATTTACTCCATAAAGGACCAGACCGGGAGATATTTTAGTCTCTGTGGTACACAGTTTCTGTCCCAATAACTCATCACTGTCATTGTAGCATGAAAGCAGAGATAATATGTAAACCAATGAGTGTGGCTATGTTCCAATAAAACTTTATTTACAGACAGAAATTGGAATGCCGTATAATTTTCACATGTCAGGGAATAGTCTTCTTTTGATTTTTTTCTTTTCTTTTTTTTCTTTTTTTTTTTTTTTTTTTTTAGCCACTTAAAAACGGATAAACCATTTTAGCTCTTGGGCTGTACGAAAACACACGGTGGGTCCCAGTCTGCCAAGCCCTGCCATATGCTGGTTATGAGCTCGTGCTAAAGATAGACAGAGAGGAGTCTGGGTTTTGCCCCCACAATTTACTAGAAGGGAAACTTGGACTATGGTTTTTAGTCTTCCTACTCCTCATCATTTACAGACTCCTCATTTATCAAATGCAGATAGAAATTACACCTGTGCCACACAATTCTGGGGAGGATTAAATGAGATAATGCTCATAAAAGAGCTCAGCAAGGGGCTTCCCTTGAAAGCAAACCAAAACAACAGACAACACTACATCCAAGAAGATGCAGGTCCCACAGTTCACTCACAGCTAACCCAGGATCAGAACCCTGGTGCCCATCTACTTGGTTCAGTACCTTTTCCAATCCCGCAGCCACTGGTACACTTGGCTTTACAAGAAGTCAGATACCCATGAGAACATAATCCGCTACTAAAAATGTCCCTGTTCCCATCCCTGAGATTTCATTAGAAATGTACTCTTTTCTTCGAAGCTGTTTTCCACTTGAACAAGGCAAATTATCCTGGATGAGTTTTTAATTTACGTTCTATTAGGAAAACTGAGATGTAACTTATTGCTTACTTCTTAAGAAGTTCTCTAGGGGCGCCTGGGCACCTGGGTGGCTCAGTTGGTTAAGCAACTGCCTTTGGCTCAGGTCATGATCCTGGAGACCGGGGATCGAGCCCCACATCAGGCTCCCTGCTCAGCAGGAAGCCTGCTTCTCCCTTTCTCACTCCCCCTGCTTGTGTTCCCTCTCTAGCTGTGTTTCTCGCTGTCAAATAAATAAAATCTTTTTTAAAAGGGGGGGGGCGCCTGGGTGGCTCAGTTGGTTAAACGACTGCCTTCAGCTCAGGTCATGATCCTGGAGACCCGGGATCGAGCCCCACATCGGGCTTCCTGCTTCGGCAGGAAGCCTGCTTCTCCCTCCCTCACTCCCCCTACTTGTGTTCCCTCTCTAGCTGTGTTTCTCTGTCAAATAAATAAATAAAATCTTAAAAAAAAAAAAAAAAGAAGTTCTCTAGACACCAGATTTTTGATGGGAAATAGAAAAGAGGAAAAAATGTAATATATACATACAATGGAATGGTATTCAACCCTACAGAGGAACGAAGTGCTGATTTGTGCTAAACACAGATAAACCTTGAAAACAGGATGCTAAGTAAAAGAAACCAGATTCCAAGGACTCTATATTATATGATTCCATTCATAGGAAATATTTGGAAGAGGCAAATCCATAGAAACAGAAAGCAGCTTAGTGGTTGCCAGGGGCTGGGGTTTGGGGGGAGGGGAGGCTGGTGCCTGATTTCCATCTGTGGATATAAAAATGTTCTGGAACTAGATGGCACTTACGGTTGCACAACCTTGTGACTACCAAAAAAACCACACAATTGTATACTTTAAATTATTTAAATGGTGAGTTTTATGCTATGTGTATTTTACTATAATAAAAAAAAGATAGATAAAGAAGACACAGGAGGATTCTATAGGTGTGATGAGAAGTTCTCATTTGAGAAATGAATCCACCAAAGGCCATCATAGTTCATTTTTCATGTTTGCATAAGGCTTAGCCTGCACAAGGCTAATAAATAATTCATACAAACAGTAGTTCCAGAGCACCTACTATGTGCCGGGCACTGAGCCTGGGCTCTGCGAATAAAATAGTGAGCAGGGTAGAAGTGTTTCTTCCCATATTTTTTTTTTCCCCGCTCTATAGTTAACCAGAGCAAAAATCCCCATCAAGTCATTTTTTTATAAAAATATGTGGGAAATACTTATTGTAGAGTCATTATCATAAAACTAAAAATATATGAAAGCACTGCTTCATTCATTCTCATTTCAAAACTGCCTAATCACGAACATATCCAACGGTGAGGGATAGGAATCAAATGTTCTTTGGTTCCAGAGAACCAAAGGCCTGTGCTCTCAGAGCGGGTGGGGTTGGAGTGGTAGAAGCCCGGAGGGGAAAAGGGATGGAATTTAGATGAGATCTGTTAATTTGCAAACTTGTTATCTTTCCAAAGCTAAATCTCCACCGAGGACAGAGAAGTGAGGCAGCTGTTCACTTCTTTTCAAGCGTTGTTTGTAGTCGAACAATCTCACACTGCCGGCAGCCCATCTATTTTATTCTTTCAAATCAATTCCAAATGATTGGAATATATTTTTGACTTTTTAAAAAACTTTGAGGAACACTGGATCCAAACCACCCCATAAAGCTGATTCTGTCCTTTTTGTGAAGACTTCATAAACTTTCTGCGTCATAGAGCCTTGCATTCACAACTGTGTAATACACAAAGAACCAAGTTCTTCCCTCATTTCGTTATTTACCTTTTATTCTTAGCAGAGCAAAAACAGATAAATGCATTTTGGAGAACAAACAAGAGCCCAGTTATATGTAAACTCAGGTGACTATTAAAGTATGTTTAAGTAGTTAATTTCTTCCAAACTCCTACCCAAAGGGATAAAAGCATGGATGGTTTTCTTGAGCCCAAAGGAAGTAGAGGGAAGGTAAAAATGTTTGAAATACTTCATCTGCTAACATTCACCTATCTTAATTTTACACACTTCTCTATTTGCACCGTATCTCTATATTCTCCCTGTATTTCAGCCTTTATGCATCCTCCCAATCAAATCAGGTATTTCCTGAAAACAACAGAATGTTCTAAGTTAGATGAGGTAGATGAGATCACAAATCCAACAAAAAATACAGATAACTAGTTAATTTTTTTCTCTGATTTATTGCTAAGTTTGTTGCTAAGAACTGTGCAAGGCTGTGGATACAGACTTGGGAAATTCTAAGTTAAAAAAGAAAGGTCTAGGGGTGCCTGAGTGGCTCAGGCGGTTAAGCATCTGCCTTCGGCTCAGGTCATGATCTGGGGGTCCTGGGATCCAGCCTCATATGGGGCTCCCTGCTCAGTGGGGAGTCTACTTCTTCTGTCCCTCCCCCCAACTCACGTGTGTGTGTGTGTGTGTGTGTGTGTGTGTGTCTCAAATAAATAAAATCTTTTTTTAAAAAAGTTGAAAAATAACACAAAAATAATAGCAGCTGCTTATGAAATTTGAAGAGACCACCTCAGGTTTGGTTTTGCCTTCCATCACCACCTGGGTGCCCCCTCTTGCACTTTTTGTAAGACTCTGGAACCAGAGAGCATTCCTCTCCTACACGGATCAAGACTGAGTTCAGGGGCACCTGGGTGGCTCAGTTGGTCAAGCGACTGCCTTCGGCTCAGGTCATGATCCCGGAGACCCGGGATCGAGCCCCACCAGCGGGCTCCCTGCTCAGCGGGAAGCCTGCTTCTTCCTCTCTCACTCCCCCTGCTTATGTGCCCTCTCTTGCTGTGTAAATAAATAAAATCTTTAAAAAAAAAAAAAAAGGCTGAGTTCCAAAGTCCAGGTGATTGGAATCTCCAACTCTAGAATACCCAGTTTCTGCTCCAGAAAACCTCCAGAACAGCAGGGTCTCCTACGTGAGCAGTACACACTTGACCTCATGGAGGAAGCAATGGAGTGGGGAAGGCAAGCTCCCGGGGTCTTGGCAGGCAGGAAAGTCAAGTTAGTTAGCTAAAAAACAAAACAGCAGGGTGGGAGACATGTCCGGATGAATAAAAACTCCATCATCAGACCTCAAGGCATGCCCTGTAGAACAAAGCCAAATGCAAGTTGACGAAATGCCAAGAAAATGTCATGATGAGTTGAGTCATCCAATGGAAAGAAAACCACTAATACTAATCAACCCAGGCAAACTCTCTTCCCTATAAAGGTTAACGTCTTTTCTTTTTCTTACTGATAAAGTTCGTGGTAGATGTGCCAAAGGAAAGCTCTTCAATGCTAATTTGGCTCTCCATTTCATACCGAGCTCAGAATATGAACAAAACCTGTTGCTAGGGGACATAGATACATAGTTGAGTCTAAAATACAAAATTATATGAATCTAGCTGCTGGAAGAAACCCTTTTTCAGTAGTGCCTGGTATGGGTATGGGAGTCAGGCAGTGGACGATGAATGCCCTCCGATTTGCAAGGCCTTCCATATCCCAGCCTCTGCCTATTTCTCTGACATCATCTCTCCTTACTCTGGGAGATGACCCCCCCCCTACTTTCCAACCAACCACACAGGGCTTCTGGACTTCTCACCTCCCATGTCATACTGCCCCACACACCGGAGCTTAGTCCCCTTTGACTCCCAACCCCAATCACCAACTTTCCCATTCACTTTGCACGCTTGAAGCAGATAATCACCTTTCCTCTGAGCTATCAGGAAGTCACAAATGTGGGTCCACACATTTGTTCCCCATTAGAATTTGAGCTTCTTGCTCGTAGGAATCATTCTCTGCACACTTCCTGGTGCCTCCCCGTGAACAACACAGAGAAGCATCTAATAAGTGTTCAAAGAATGAATAAATGGATGAAAGGCTACATGCATGATTGAACAAGGCCCATTCAATCATCGGATGCCCCGCTGAATAAACAGAGGTCCTGATTTCCACTGTGGCTGGTGCTCTTGTTTATTTTTTATCTTTAAGCCTCAGGGTCTAGTTTCTGCCTTTATAGGAAGAGTAGAAGGACTCCCCAGAGAGCCAAAGTTTGGATGCACCGGGCATGTTAACAGCAGGCCAGGTGTGGGTGTAGGGCCGAGATTCGTCTTCCAGATCTAGTTTGCCTTCATCTTGACCTTTCCAATTACTCGAGCTTGCTCGGCCATACTCACTTCATCTATAGAATGAGGTGTTCAACCCAGATGATTTCTGAGATCCTTGCTAGATGCAACCTTCCACGATTGGAAACTCTTTCCATTTGCCAGGTATCTATTGCCCAAACTCTCTGTCCCACGTACTTGGGCAACGGTCACATCATCAGAAAACGACTCCTATATCTATCATTAGCCAACAGAGAGAGCACCAGCATACCTTCCCTGTGTTGCTTTTTCAGTTCAAGGGCTCGGACTCAGTTTGTTCACCGGATGGTATTACTGCTCTTTTACTGCTCCTTGTGAAGGCAACGGACCACAGAACAAATGACGGGCCGCACAGAGGGTCTGAGTCTCCGCTACTCACAGAGACTATGTGCGACTCTGAGGAGATGCATCTCCTTCCTCATTAACCAAGTTCCTTATTATTAATAGTAGGCAAATTGATAAAGACTTGTTATGAAAAGAATAACTGAAACACCACAGGTCACAATACGGTCAGAGCTTCACTGGTGTTAAAGCCTCAGTGGCCATATTCATTCATTTTCTCCTGTATTTCCTTCCCACATGCTTATGAAGTCAATCCATTTTTCTGTCTCACTTAGGGCCCCTACTCAGATGACCGGTGCTTACAGCACCTCTGAGTGGCAGTGGGCCCCATGCTCGGCCCTCAGGCCCCCAGAGATGGACACCTGACTCAGGGCCAGTCAATCCCACAGCTATCCTTTATCACAGTTATTATTTTTCCTTTGCAAGATAAAGAATTTGATCTCAGACCAGAGACTGTAAGTAGCCAAACAATGGCGACTGAACCACAAAGCCTTATAGATACAACACTAGCAGCTCTTTCGATCTATGTGCAGAGGGGTACCTGGGCACCTCAGTCTGATGACTGGCCGACTCTTGATCTCAGCTCAGGTCTTGATCTCAAAGTTGTGAGTTCAAGCCCTGCACTGGGCTCCACGCTAGGCATGGAGCCTACTTAAAAAAATAAAATTAAAAGATAATAAATTATACACCTATTGATGAATCTGCAGGGCAAAACAGAAAAGACCCTCCAAGAAAAATGGAATGAGGGATCCCTCAAAGGAAGGGCAAGCAGAGCATCAGAAAATGCATTTCTTGGTTCTTCCCAGGCTCAGCTATACCTCCTACAACTGGACTCAATGAAACTCTCCGTAATAAAAACACTTTGACTTGAGGTGAAATAAAATACAAAGACCCAAACACCTCCATATGCGTGTAAACACTGTTTCTATATCCATTCTTCCTGGGTCGTAAGCGTTTTCCCATTAACGTTATTGCTCTGTCTCCATAACCTATTACATACCACATAGGTATTTGTAACAGAAGCTATTCCTTTATTACTATGTAGTAGGGTGTTTCTATTTTTTACTATTTTGCCATGGCACTTACATAGTGAAAAACATGATCTTTGGAATTTAAATTTTGCAAGCCCAAACTCTCTGATCTTAGGCAGGTTATTAGTTCCGCGTTCCAATTCCTTCCTTTGTAAATTGGGAATAATTTTACTTTGCTCTCAGATTTTTATGAAAATTAGAGCTCATAAGTAAAGTGCCTATCACAAAGCACACAGTAGGCACTCCAAAATCACTACTATTATAGGAGAGAGTCTCGAAACAGAAATGCTGGATCAAAGGGAACAAAAATCGTATGGTTTCTTGACATTGCCCAATGGCTTCAGCAAAGACTGAGTCTCTCCATCCCCCTGACATATTTTCAGGACAGAAGATGACACAAGCTTTCCCCCTCCACCCCACCCAGACTGCCTTTAACCTTTCTGCTTCCCAGCTTTGCCTTAGAATTGGAATGCCTTAGACTCAGGGCTGCTGTCTCACCTAAGACCATGCTCACCTCCTAACCTGAGACAGAAAACCAGTGTCTGGCTTCAGTCGAGAAACCAAGCAGCCTGACAATCCAGCTGATTCACTATTTCCTGTTTTCCTCTGACTCTGTTGGTCCTACTTGGAGCTGCACACAGGTACTCAACGTGGAGATCAGTCTGGGCTCGTTTCAAACAAGCCTCAAACCAGTTGCTGCTGCTCTTTTTCTGCCTCTCCTTCTACACCCTACCTCCACAGGCCTCCTATGAGCGCATCACACAATGGCCAGGTGAACCAAGACTCCTCCCAAAGCTGCAAGAAACAGGTGAGGTGCATGACCTTTCCTTCCATGAAGGGCTGCTCTGGGAAGGAAGTGACAGCTGCTCCTGCCTGAATTATGCCCCCTGGTTGCTTGGACCCTTTGACTCACCGATCCCTGTGTTCCAACTGATCTCCCTGTTCATTATTTCTTTCTTCCCTTTTCATGCTGACTCATCGAATACTTGACTTTCTGCCTCGCTTTTGCTGCCCACCTGTCCTTTTCTGCTGGGACTGCCTGTCCCAGGACCACCCACCGAGCTCTGAGGGATGCTTTATCTTCCTGCAGCTTTTTTTTCCGGGGTGCTCACCTGCCCCCAACCATCCATACTAGAAGCATGCCCCCATCAACACCCTAGCAGGGCAGCAAGACATGGACGTCTGTTCTAAGCTGGGAAAGTTCCTTCCCACCGACCTTTAACTCCAGCTACCCCACCCCCCAGCCACCACACACAACCTGCCCTGACAATTTCATCCCATATTGTGCCCTCTCACCCAAGCTGGATCCTAGTATTTTCATACATAATTTTATCCTACTCTTACCACATGAAGAAAATGAAGATAACTATTAACCCTAATAAGTGTACGCACAGTTGAAAAGACCTTTTGTTAATAGCCAATATTTAAGAGGGGCGCCTGGGTGGTACAGTGGGGTCAGCATCCAACTCTCGATTTCAGCTCAGGTCATGAGCTCAAGGTCATGGGATCGAGCCCTGGTCGGGCTCTGCACTGGGTGTGGAGTCTGCTTAAGATTCTCTCCCTCCCTCTGCCCCTCACTCTGCCCTGCTTGCATGCTCACTCTCTCTCTTAAAAAAGAAAAAAGAAATCAATATTTAAGAGCTTCTAACACTCAAGTAGAACTTTTTTGTTGTTGTTTAAAGGCTTCCAGGCCCCTTTTCTAAAAATAAGCTTTGCCTGGCTGCAGATCCTTGGTTCCTGCTGATTCCTATTCCCTCTTAAGCTTCGTTTCATTACGACCAGAACCATGTGTTACAAAGGAAAGGATGCCCTCGTCCCCCAGCCTCTCAGTACACCAGCTCTGTGTCCATCCACGAAAGCTGCCCGTGACAACCACTGAAAGTATTCTCAGATATCATTACCTACAAGCATGAGTTAAGTTTTGGGAATCAACACAGGAACAGAATGTGTGTGTGTGTGTGTGTGTGTGTGTGTGTGTGTGTGTGTGTTTTCCAAGTTAACACCCCCCAATTTAGAAGCATCCAGTCTGTCATTAACAATAGAAAATCAGAAGGAAGAGCAGGTAGTCTGCTCACAGACCAGATGGCAAACCTCTTGTTGTAGTTGCTTATTCTTCTGAGAAGAACCACACTTAAAGTTCCATTATTACCAGTTTAAGGTCCTCACCCTACTGACTGCTTTCTGCATCTTCCCAAGGTGAAGTTGGACCGTTTACCTTCCTTGGTATCCTGGCTGCAGCTCAGACCAGAACTCATGGGCATAGCACACAGAGCAGCATCCGTGTGCTAACATGTTTGTCTTCCATGTGATGGGCTGAACTGTGTCCCCTTAAAATTTTTATGTTGAAGTCTTAACCCCCCAGTACCTCCAAATATACCTTACTTGGAAATGGGGTCATTACATATATCATCAGTTAAGATGAGATCACATGGGATTAAGGGGGGGCCCTAATCCAATATGACCAATGTCATTGTGGAAAGGGGACACTTAGACACAGGGAGAACACCACGCGAACACGAAGGCATAGTCAGGGTGGTGGTGTGTCCACGGTGCCTCCAAGGAATGTCAAAGATGGTCAGCAAACCAGCAGGAGCTACAAAAGCAAGAAACAGATTCTCCCTTTCAGTCCTCAGAAAGAACAACCTGGCCACCATCATGATCTCAGACCTCTGGCCTCCAGAGCTGTAAGACAATAAATTCCTATTGTGTGAGCCACCCAATTTGTGTTTTCTGTTCTGGAAGCCCTAGAGAAAAAAAAAAAAAAAAAAAAAAACTACATCCTACCAGACTGTGGAGCTTCTCAAGGGTAGAGCTGGAATTCTATTCATCTGGGTGTTCACATAGCACAGTGCAGGATGCAGAACATTTCAGTGTTCGATGTTTGTTAAATTCAACTAAAAAAATATATGGTCCTCAGCACCTCAGCCCTCCAGAATTAAATCCGCATTTTTTTTTCTACTTTACCTATAAAAATGGAAGCTCATTCAGGAACAAATTCCCAAGCAAGAGGACTTGGCAAGCCATTCAAATGAGATGCTATAGTTGCCAGTTCCTATCTACCTGGCTAGGTCATACATGCTCTTTAACCACACAGCAAGGTGAGGCAAAAACTTCCCTGTTCCTTTCCTAACTCTGAATGTGGATGTCTGCCCACCAACCCCACCCACTTTACCGACCCTGAGCTGAATGAGTCACTGAGGAGAAAGCAGGTAACCAAGTACTGGGTACATTCAGAAAGAGCCTACTGTGAGCTCCAGAGCTTTAGGTCACTGTGTTTTTTAAAACAAGATAATGAAAGACAAGTTAGGGGCATCTGGGTGGCTCAGTCGTTAAGCTTTGGCTCAGGTCATGATCCCAGAGTCCCGGGATCGAGCCCCACATCAGGCTCCCTGTTCGGCAGGAAGTCTGCTTCTCCCTCTCTCACCCCTCCTGCTTGTGTTCCCTCTCTCACTATATCTCTCTCTGTCAAATGAATAAATAAAATCTTTAAAATAAAAAATAAGACAAGTTAATTTAACCTACAATTATTGCTATACATTTTTCTTTTAAGTGGAATTTTTCTGAAATTAAAAATACCCATACACAGTGTTTATGAGCTCTCTTTTTTTTTTTTTTTTTTTTTTGAGCTCTCTTGCCAGTACCCAATATCCTGCTAGAGAGAATAATTTTGGTAAAACAAAGAATCTTCTTGAACACCTCCCATAAGACAAGTAAAATTCAGAAGTGCACTGAACAGTTTTTCTCTCTGACTTCTGATGATTCTAGAAAAATGAAAAGCACTAAGAAATGGAAAAGGCAGGTTGGCAGGTTATAAAAAATGAAAATTGCACCTGTGGTCATGCTCTGGAAAATAATCCCTGACTTCACTAGACGTTGATTATTGAACCAACAGCTTGCTTATGTAATTACAGTATGCCTATAAACCCAGGTGATATGATATACTTGTTTAACTATTAACCTCTGGATTTCCTGGAGTTTCCACACTCCGAAAAAAAAAAAAATCTAAAAGTATGAGAGAGGATATATTCCATTTATTAACTTATTGTGATCATAAGTAATAACGACAATATATAGCTTGGTAAGAAAAAGGAAATTCTTAGAAAATAAGCGAGGTCTTTTAAGCTTCAGATAGTTCACTCAGACATCTCTTTTTTATTCTAAGGAATGGCTGTGCCTATATGAACCTTCTCTTGGTGCTCCTGAATTCCTTCTCCATCCCGACTTTGGATCTCGGGCACGATTTCCTCATCAACTCTGAAATCCGTGTTGATACTTGCACACTCATTGTAAAATTTCCTGAGCTCCTCCTAATCCCTGGGACCTCCCAACTCACAGTATCTCTTCTGAGCATATCTAGGATTCCAGCTTCTAGTCCACACATTTCTGTGCTTTTCTTAACCTCCTACTAGACTATAAGCTACTTAGGGCTAAACAGAAAGGATGAAGGGAGCAAATTTACATTCACAGTGAGCCTGCCGCACAACGATTCAAACCTAGCGGCATAGCCAATAAATACTTGCCAAAGAAATGAATCCAAGCACAGGCCAAAACGCATGATGTACATAACCTTGCCTAATTATCATAACAAGCCTGTGAAGGAGTGTCAGTCTCCCCATTTAGCTGGTAAAGAAACCAAAGCTAGAGGGTAAGAAGATTTTTCAAGGCTCATAGAGAGTGAGCAGAAGAGCAGGGCATGGCGCACCTCTGTCTAGTTCTGCAAGTTCAAGGTCTTAAATGGAACCATCGGTCCCAACTTTCTGGTTGAATTAATCTGGACAAACCCCTTACACAAGTTCTCCTTTTAGGTATGTTCAGAGTCTCTGAGATTATATTTTTCAAATGGCAGTAGAGTCTGGGGCTCAAGAAGGAGTCAAGAAAGCATGCTTATTACACTTTCACTCCAAAAGAATCCCCATACGCTTTACCGTTCTTTCCTGCTGGTTCTTCAGAGGCTAGCCTTACCCTCATCTCTAACTCATTCCTCCCATGTGGGCCTGGCGCAGGGAGGATCAACATCCACATCATCTATTCGATGGCTTCTGCATGGGACCCTGGGAAACAGCTGAAACATAGGTATGACTTTCCTGCTTTAGCTGGAAAGAAAAGCTGAGAGAGAGAGAAAGAGAGAGAGAGAGAGAGAATTCACTCCCCACTCCCCCAGCTGCCTCCTCTACCACAAAAAGAGAGAATTCTAGTTTCTTCCACACCATCCAGTACAAAAGGAAAGCGGTGGGCATGTAGCTTCACTCACAATTTCAAGGAAATAACACTTGTTACATTTACAGAGAAATAACCAGGAATACAGGAAATCACTAAGCCACAAAGTATGCCTCTACTTAAATATGGTGGTGCCAAAACTGGTCATCTTCTTACTACTGTTGAAAAAAATTTTAACTTAGATGTGCAGGGAAGCACCTAAAGTTTGGATCTGCTTAGTTGCAGCCCATATGACAGCTAATGGAATCAATATTCATTACTGATGTTTAACATTAACTTCCTGTCTGTACAGTATCTATCAGCAGAGCAATTGTAACCAGCTTCCTTCTACCCAGGGGTACTTTGTACTTACAATTCAGCCTTAACACTCAGAATGAGTCAGACTTGCTATCCCATGACCAAGAGAGGCTTAAAGGAACACATCAAAAGGAACCTCTATATAGGTAAGACACAGGTCAGGCCCTCCTAATTATCATACCCAGCCCCGGTATATACAAATTCACATGGAATCCATTCATGGTTTCTATCACTGAACCTGTCTTCTGGGTAATGGGTTCATAAATGTATTATGGGGCAACTCAACTCAAGTGGACTAGCCAGGAGCTCAGGTTCTACGGTCAGACAGACCTCGATTAAGCCACTGCTCTGCTAGCGACCATGCCATCTGAGGCAAGTTCCTTGACCTCTCCGGCCTCAGTTTGCTCATATACAAAATGGGGCATCACCTCACCAAGCCCTAGTAAGGGGACAATGAGAAAATTCACATCCATGGCTAAGCACAGCATCTGGAATACAGAAAGAATCTGGAGCATTGCTACCGTTTAGGAGAGTAAGAAATGTAGCAGTCCCCTGTATGTGACTTAAACTTACCTCATTCTGCATATGGGGAGCGAATCTGGGCTCATCTTACTGAAGCTACTCTGTCTCCATGTGGGTTCCATCCCCACTTCTTTCCTCCTTTCACTTGCAGAACATTTCCCAAGACTCTCCTTCCTAAATACACACCATACCCATAGTTCAAGGGACTGTAAACAACAGGATACTCATTCCCCAACCAAAATTGCCCCCTCCCCCCCCGGGGTGGAGGAGTCAACGTGATACACCAGCTCTAACCTTCGCAGGAGATGATAAATGCACAGCTCTCTGGATAAGATGGAGGCTATCTTAGAATAGAGGGAAGCTTCCATCTTCTCTCCACACAAAAGAAACAATGGACCTTCTAGGCTAACTCATGATCAGAATCAAGAAAGCCAGGCAATGATGGTAGTGAGAAATTGTTTTTACTTTATCTGCTTCTTCAGTAAAATGTGAGATCAGGAAGAAGAGAAGGAAGGGACCAGGGGAAGAACGAATGAAGAGCTTCTCAGTGGGAGGGGAAATAAAGAAAAGAAATCTAAAGCAAACAGGAAGAGCGCAGCCGAGGGGAAAGGACCCTAGGATGGGCTGCCGGAGACCGGTAGCTGAGTTCGGCGGAAATGAGCAATGGCCTACAAATCTCATAACCAGGAGAAGCACCACTCAGACATTTCCTGTGGGCTGGGCCTCAGAGGTCGCTGGTGGAGTAGTTGTCCAGGTTAACAACTTCCAATTAAAGCCAAAGAGGAATGTAATATGGGAGCCCCATCATGAAAAGATTCCATTACTTGATTGAAATAAGTCATAAAGGGCAAGGTCAGCAAACGTTTTTTGAAAAAGGCCAAATAGTGACTAATTTTGGCTCTGTGGGGCATAATGTCTCCATCACTACTATTCAACTCTACCATTGTCGGGGGGTAAAGCAGCCCCCGACGACATATAAATGCATATGCACAGCTATGTCTTAATAAAACTTTATTTGTGGACACTGACTTCGAATTTTATATGATTTCCATGTGTCATGAAATATTACTCTTTGGGGTTGTTTTTCCCATTTTAGCTCATGGGCTATCCTTAAACACAGGTGAGGCTATAGTTTTTCACTTTCCTCAGAAGGAGCATAGGCCCTGTGGTCAATCAGGCTTGCCTTTGCACTCTGCCTCTGCTGCTTACTGGTTATCCAGTCACAGGCACATTATAAATTCACCTGAGCCTCAGTTTCCCCATTTTTAAATTAACAGTAATAGTATTTATCCCCATAGGATTTATGTGATGTTCAAAGGCATAACATGTGAAAAGTGACTCCCATAAAATATGAAGATGAGGATAAGGACGATGATAGCATGGGGTGGGGTTGGGGTGTGGGCTGAGATCAACATCTAGACCTACAGCTATTTGGGGGGGAAAAAAAAAGTTGATCCCAATCCAACTATCCAATTTAAGGATGGATAGAGAGGCTCGAATATAAAACAGACAATGGGCTATCCAGCTAGGGTCTATTTAATGCTTCAACGCACAACTGAGTTGACTTCATTACAATGCTTTGATAGACTTCGTGTGACTAGGTTATAACCTAAATATCCTTTCAGTGCAGAAAGGGGCTTTATGGGCTGCACACCCAACCGTATGGACCAGCTCAGGAAAGGAGGAAACAGGGCACAAACCAATCCCAGGGCGGAAGGGGGCAGCACTGACAGTGGCAGTGGGCTAGGAGGAAATGGGGAATTGTTGCATTTGGGGGTTAATCTTGCAGAGTTCCCTGTTTTGTCACTGAGCCACCAGCTGGGGAAAACTTTCAGATTATCCCTGACAACCCTTCAGAGGCTCAAGTGCTGAGGTCACTTACAAACAGCTCCAGAAACCAGCAAAGGATAGAGGAATTCACTCCAGTCCTATCCTATTGGGTTCTTTAGACAGCTCATCTTAGCTATCTCCACATATTTTTAAAAGAAAAAGCCAAGGATCAGGCCACATGGAAATCAGTCTAGAGGACATAGGTAGGAGAGATGACACTTCTTCAACCATCTACGTCACCATTTATGTTCTTCTTGCAACTCCCAAATAATGAAGCAAAGATCTAATGGGAATATTAATGCAAACCAGGCAGCAGAGGAAGAAAACTGCCTTATAACTTAATTACCCCAAACCTTTAATGAAATGTGGAGGGAAATGAAAGAGACCCCCACTGATTCAAAATACTTTAACTGTCAGACATTTATTGAGCACTTGTTATTTATAAGCACAATGCTAAAAGAGGTGGAGATGCAAAGATGTACAAGAAGAGAGATTAGCTATCCAGCAGGGGCTTTCAAAGATCGTCCATAAAAGGCAAATAACAATTATAGTGGTTAAAACTTGCAGCTGTATAGCGTAAGCACTGGGAATTAAAATGAGAGTATTTGCAAAATATCCCCTGGCAGAGAACTGGGAAGAAGGCCCACCATCATGATTCATGGATCACCAATCCTTGGGCACAGAAAAAGACCCCCTACTGTGTGGCCTGATCAGCCCCCTTTGCCAGCATGCTCCCCACAAAAACAAACAAAACAAAACAAAAGTGTGAAATATGCTAAAGATTCTGAAGGAAAAATGCTTGATAAATGTGGATTGCTAATCTTTGTGTGTTGTTTAGTGAAAAGAACCTTGGGACTGAGAATCAGGGGAGAATCAAGGGACTTAAGTTCCACCTCTGTCTCTGTCTACAGGCAAATCGCTTTCTTGCGAAGCCTCAGCTTCCTCATTGTAAAAGGAGCTGATTGGACTATAAAACTCCTTTCCTAGCTCTAAATTCTATCACATCACTGACTATCAGGATGCATAAATAAGCATGTTCACTAAAGAGGGCTACGATAAAAAGATGTTGTTATTGACATATAATTTGGGAGGTCACCAAAGTTGACCACAGCCTTAATTCTTCTAACAACTCTCATAAACTAAACCACCTTTTATGATGCACATGATTGCACATGAGGCTCAAAAAAAAAAAAAAAAGGCAATTTTTCTACAACAGTGCATAGAATACAGCCAGATGCTGTGTAAGAATTATTTATGAAACTAAAGAAAAACTACTTTTGCCTGTAGGGAGTAACTGAAAATGCAGAAATGTCCAGAAGTAAGTTATTTCCCAGAATGGAATTTTAATCAGATCATTACCTTTTTTCTTATTATTTTCCTACAGATCTGGATAGCTATAGAAAGTATAACAAAATGAATTTATGAAATATGTGATGTTTACTTAAGACATTTGGTTTAAAATTAAAATTAGAACTCGCCAGGGAACCAAACAGTTGAGACACATGGGACCCAACTCTCAACCCATGATTACCTAAGCTTTGCAATTTTGGAATGTTCTGTCCTAACTCTGGAAATAATTTGATCCCCAAATTAAAATTTCAAGATACATTTTATGAGAAAAAAACCTCAAACACATAAAAGACAAATGTCAAACAAAAAAAGGGGGGGGAATTCAACTTTCTTTTTTTTTACTAAAAAATGCAAATGACAGTAAAGTACTAACACCTTTGATCAAATTGGCAAAGATTTTTTTTTTCAAATTATGAGACCTAGGATGAAGGAGAGTAGCCATAGCCTTTCTGGAGAGTAGTTTATTTGGCAATATTTACCGTGATGCTTACACCAGAGAACGGGCACTCCCAAACACTGATGGGAATAAGAATTCGTGTTAGGTCTCTGGAGGGCAATCTGGCAATATGTCCATGACCTCTGACCTAGCACTTCCATTTCTAGGAATTCATTTTAAAGATATACTTTGGCAAACGCACAAAGATATATGCTCATGGTATTCCTTTCGATCTTGCTTATAGCTGTAAAAAAAAAAAAATGGAACTACGTGAAAGTCTACCTGGAGATTAATTAAACAGCTACATCCTTATAAATTAAAATAAGCAACTGTTTAAAAGAATGGGGTAACTGAATGTGTATAAATAGGGAAAGATGCCCAGATACACAGCAGATTATAAAGCAAGTTGCAAAGTATCATCTATAGCGTGCAAAATATCACCTATGCTTGTGTATGTAGTTACATATGTGTGTACAAATGCATGGACATATTTACCGAAAAGTCACCAGTAATTAACTCTGGATGCTGTGACTTGCAGTGATTTCACTTTTCTTATTATGAAATTCTCTTCAGTCTGAATTTTGTTTTCAACGAGCATGTATCATTTTCATAATAAGAAAAAAGGTATTGTTAAAATGTGGAACGGAAAAGGACAATGGGGAAGAATTTGATGCCCAGAACCTGGGCTTTCATCTAAGGCCACAGTATACAGAATAGCATATGAGCTGGGATGATCCTCTGGGTAACTTCATAATGTTTAAAGTTAATAAACATGAAGGTTCTGTTGAAGTAAATAAAAGACAACTGAATATTATGAATGTAGAAATATATTCACCTGGGGAGTACCTGGGTGGCTCAGTTGATTAAGCATCAGACTGTTGGTTTCCACTCAGGTCATGATCTCAGGGCCATGAGATCAAGCCCCCGCCTTGACTACACCTGGGCTTGGAGCCTGCTTCAGATTCTCTCTCTCCCTTTGTCCCTCTTCTACTACCCAACTCAATAAATAAATACACACACACACACACACACACACACACACACACACACTTGGAAACATTTCACAGTGTATTAGTAAGTGAAACAAAAGGTAACTAAATAGACATTAGCTCCATACACGGTTTAGATGTATTCATACACATACACAGGGAGTATAAAAAAAAGTCCAAAAGGATATATGCCAAAATGTATACTGTGGTCATTCTTAATTTCCTTTTCTTTATTTTCAAATGTTTCTATAATGAACAAGTGCTATGTGTGTACTTTTTTCTTTGGTTCTAAAAATATTCCTTACAGATCTTTCAGATTTTAAAATACTAGAGAGTAGCTCCAATGAGATAAATCTCAGCCCCTTTTAACCCCAGCATTAAATGGACCACCAGGAGAGCCCCTCGGAGCCCCCGCAGCTGACACGCAGCACGCCGTGAAGTGTTGAATGCCACACCAACACAAAACAAGCTCGGGGAAACCCAAGGTACCTATTCTGATTTTGTGTCCTGAGACATACGGGGTTATAAAACATCGTGGCTCAGATTACAGGCTAAGCATGACAAGTCTGTCTCGTACAACCTAACAAAGGAATTTACACAGAATGAGAAATTTACACATTTCATTTCCCAGGGTAGAATGAATTACAGAAGAAAAGAGCCCCTAGGAGTGTCTGCCCCACTCCTACACGCTTCTGAATTATGCCTTCCGGGCATTTCTCCCAACACGATTTACCCAGCACTGTCTTAAACTAAGAGAAGCTAATATTTTTAAAAGGCGAAAAGAGGGAGAAGGAAGAGAGAGTGCCTTTCTTACAGAGTCTAACTTTGTATTTTCAGGTGAACTGGGAGATGCCAGACCTCCCGACCTCCCTCTCTCCCTCCCTCAAATCATCATGGCTAATAACAATAGTTTTTCTCTCCCGGGTAATGTAGATGACACATTTTTCCTGTAGTTTGTCTTCCTGTAATGTGCAGGAATTCCTGCACTTTCTGGGTACCCTTCCTGTTAACTTACATTTCAGATTTCCTCAAAAGGCATTCTACAATTTTAATATTCGAAAAATGTCAGCTCAACCCTAGGCAGCTAAAATAAACAAGCTGAAAAGCATACCACCTAAAGTTACAACTGTGGAAAACAAAATTTCTTTTTAAGAAATTCTTTCTTGGAATCTCACTGTTGGTAAGGCTGGAAAGAAGCAGCCCTGTCCTTCCAGCTCCCAGGGAGTCTCTAATTCTTTTGCCTCTGCTCTGCCTTAAATTAGAGGTCTGTGAGAGGGAATTATAGTGATCTAGAAAGTTCGTGAAGGTCCTTTGAATTGAACATGTGGTTAAATTCTTCAATACTATGAGGTTGTGTCCACCTTTCACTTTTGCCTCCCATTGCATTTGGTTGTAGTATTACAAAGCAGCTTGGTACTATGGAAAATGTAATGTCTCGGCCACTCGAGAATACCGTAGCCAGATCAGGCCAATCCCACACTTAACGTCCAGGCCAGGGCTCCCATGCCATTTCTGAAATGATCATCCACTTCCTTCTATCGATAATTTTCCTTTTGGACAGGAACCTCACATTGGCACCAGATGTACCTTCCAAAGAGGACCCAATTAAGAAAACCATTTGGCTGAGAACTGATTTGAAGAACCACCAGTAGCTGATATACAATGGGCACACTCCTCATGGAGCATGCCCTAGTATTATCTTCTAGTTTCCCAACTCAGAAACTTGCTCTACTGGGACACAGCTACCTTCAGAGTGAGACCAAAAAAAAAAAAAAAAAAAAAAAAGGAGAAAAAGAACCTGATTTACTTTAGACCCTAAGGTTCAAAGATAAGATCACTATAATACCATCTTCATGAAACCTTCCTATCTCCCAGAGAGATCACTGCCATCTCTAAACTCCCAACTGGGCCATTTTTTTTCGCTATCTATGCAATTATCTTGTATCATAATGATTTGCACACATGCTGTCTAAATGGTAAGTTCCTTGAAGGAAACAAGTACATTTTAAGTATTTTTGTATGTCCCCAAATCCTATGTATTGCATTATAGATATGTGTGTGTATCACATATACACATGCACACAAATACTTACATATACATACACATACATATATTAAACTGAATTGAATAAATGAGTGTATATCAAATACAAAGTAACTAGAAGCCAGGTCTTTAAAACAGCAAAGCCTGGAATGCCCATTCTAAGCTATGTCTCCTCTCAGGAGATTGTAGTTTCCCCTCTACTAGGGAACATCTGCACTTCATAATGCCAGTTCCTAGGTTCTTCAACACTCTGAGCTTTCCAGATTCCCATTCTCCCCTAACGGTCAAGGAAAACACAGCCCTACTTTGAACTCTTGAGAACATGTATCACTTCCTTCTTGATCTGTGTGATTCCCATCAGGAAAAATTAAAAAGCGGTTCAACAAAATACGGAAAAAAAAGAAAAGAAAAGAAAAGAAATGGCAGAAAGCTTATGAGACACTTTAATTTCACTGGATATTATCCATGTGTGTAGTGTCCCTGTGGTAGCTTAACTCACCTCTACCTAACTCACCTCTCATTTCCGTACATTCTCATATGGCATATGCTTTCTCTATAGTGAAAGATTTGTTCTAAAACAAGTAGTGACTTAGGGTCCTAGAGGCACCTGACAGCACCCCCTCAGGTCTCTGATGCCTGTCAGGAATTTTTTTAATCCCCTCCCCAGTATCCCATTAAGCCTGCAAAATACAACTATGTAAAAAAAAAAAAAAAAAAAAAAAAATTAAGAAAAAGAAAAAAAATTTAAAAACAACCATAACCCTGAATTTCTGACCTATGATAGCTGTCTAAATACACATAATTACACACTGAAAAGATTTCATTATGATTTTCAACGAAACGGTGCATTCCTACGTTGGTGTAATGCTTAAAAGTACAGTTTTTCTCCCCATATCCACCCCCCCCATGCAAAGCATCTCCCAAATGGGGAGATATAAAACGTGTATGTCCTCACTCCTGCTTCTAAATACTGTGAGCCAATAAGTAATTGGTATACAGTGCAAAATCTCAGAAGAGAAAGACTTCTCATTTGCTTTTTTTGTGATGTTATTATTCACACTTCACCTTTACTTCCTTTAAAAATCAAAAGTTGCTTCATGTTCAAAGCAGTATCAATGGAAACTCAGCTAAAAACGGGCACCGAAACGGTTTATTCCCAAAGGAATATAAAATTACATTAATTTCCGACTAGTTTAACTCAACTTTTACCTTTCACCGTCACCTACAGACTTTTTTAAAGTTTGTATTCCTGTTGCACATAAAATTACCTACACTGTGTGCATACTAGAGATTTTTACAATTATATAAAGCACTGCACATTTAGACGCTACCAACCTGCTCTATCTCTCCTGACTGTGCAAAAGGCAAAAAGAGCTCAGTAATCCTAGCAGAAGAATGCAAATAACGTCAATGCACAGCTGAACTGCAAGCCCTGCCTTACAGGAACTCTCTGTGTCTGCAAAAAAAAAGACACATACTAAACAGGAAATGCAACTGAGCTGTGGAAAACCTCAAACTTAAAAATGCAATCGCCAGGCGAAAATTGCATCCATGCATTCATAAATGCATGCATAACCCTTTGCATTTTTGCATGTAATGCAAATAGGCTCTTACCTTTCGACTGAGACATTTTCCCCTTTCCTTTGATGGGGGAGGGGAGCACAAAAGACTTTGCCTTGCTTCTCTTCTGTAGCTAGTTTTGCAACAAAGATGCAAGCTGCAGGCGTGCAATCTTCATATGCAAGTGGAGTTTCTCTTGACCGATGCAGCAGATGGACTTTCAGGGAATCAAGATGGAAATGCACACCTTGCAAAACAGACTGGAAAGTGATTTTTCCCCCAGTTGCAACGTTAGGGAAGGCTGTGCTGCAGCTACATGATGGGCCAGGGCTGGCAGCTAAAAGCTCCAAACTTGGAACTGAGTATCTTAGTGCGCAGACGTCCTTCCTGCGATGGGCGCAGGGCCCGCTGGGTAATGTAGTTTCCGAGCAGAGTCCACGGGGCTCTGATTTAAGGAAACGTGGTCGTTTGGGTCGCTGAGCGAGATGACTGGGTGCGTCCAAATAAACAAGTCAGACACGCGGCCGGTAGTAGTTGATGCGGCCAAAAACGGCAGGGTCAAGGCGAGGGAGCATTTTTTGTTACCGAAAAGCCCCTGAAGCAACAGTTGAAGAACATTAGGTTAGCTGAAAAGCATTTGGCTTGCTGAGAAGGTCGGCTTGGGTGTTCCGTGTTTGCAGGGCAGCACCTGTTGTCCCTGCTTGTAGACGTTTACTCCCCACACCTCCATTTAAAAAAAAAAAAAAAAATCTCGCTTGGAGAATTGGTTGGTGAGTTGGCTGGCTAGAGGTAAGATTACCTTTGCAACTGAAGAGAAGATGGCAAAGGTTTTAGGCAGAAATGATCCAGGTGGGTGATTTGCAAGGAACCTGAAATTCATTACTGGGGAATGGGGGATGGGGGCTAGTTCTCATTTCTTGAAGGGTTAAAGAGGAAGTTCTGCTTTTTATGTGTCAAAGTTAACTTTATCAAAGTTAAAATGTTTAGACGCTTTTTCTCACCTGATGGGAGAGGAAAGCCCCCAGTCTAAGAGAGAAGGGAGGTGGTAATCTTAAATTAACCAAACCAGAGATCTTGAACTTATTCAATGAAATTAACAGATATTTGTTGAATTCCTGGGATGGGCCAGGCCCCTTTCTAGGGTCTTGGGTCATCCATTTGTCATGTATTGTCCCTGGCTAGGGGATGGGTAGCAACATGGTAGACAGAGTCACCCCCTTCACAAGGAAACCAGAGAGACACAGAACAATCTTATGCAAGGAATGAAGCTGAGTGAGGGGGCATGGGCTGAAATGAGCTCAGACTTTGACCTCACTGCGTAGCCAGGACTCAGACAGTTGCTTTCAAGGGAGAGTGGGGGATATGGAGGATTTCAGGCTGTCCAGGCATGAACCAAACACAGTAAAGAAATGAGGACAAGCCTATTAAGCAGACACTAAGGATATTATGTTGTCTTGTATACAAAGTGGGGGTGGACAGAATTTACAGGTGAGGACTGTACTGGGTGGTCAAGGCCAACTAGAGGTTTGAACTTTATGCTGCAGAGACTTAGGAGGTGGTGAAAGGCTTTGGAGCCATGTAACTGAATCAAAGCATTGTTTTAAGAAGGTAGATTTGCCCTCTACAATCATGGTGAGTCGAAACTGGAGAGTCTAGAGATCGGTCAGGTCAGTAGTGGAAAATAAAAAGAGGCACTTTGAAAGAGGATTCAGCCAGATTTGATGACTGCTAATGAAAATTATGGCATGTTGTTTGGAATTCTAGGAAGCCAGGGCATTCCGAGTAATAGATGAATTGTAGGGAAGAAGGCCACCACATTTAAGCTAGAAGTCTGCAAATCAGCTCTTAAAACAAATACACAGTAGGGCATGGAACAAACATTAATTTCCCTAAGTTGATCTGTCCTGGCATTTTTGAGAATTAATCAAGTTCCCCTCGGGTTCATACTAGCTTCTGTCCCTTAGGCCACGGGGTCTCTGTCCCAGCAGAATCAGAGACTAGCTCCCTTTCTTTTGTTGTCCTTCTAGGCAAATCCTTTTTTGCTGTCCCTTTGCCGTCCCTTTGCTGTCCCTTCCTCTCCTTCTGGCACACGCAGACTCGACATGTCTTTGAACTGGCATTTCTGTTTTCGAAGTCTCATTTAACCAAAAGTCCTGTGAGGGCAGAGATGTATGCCCGTGCGTCCCGTTCACCTCTGCAAACATTCGTGGAACACCTGCTAAGTGCCAGGCCCTGGGATAGCTCCTGGAACTGTGCATAGACTCACTTAAGACCCCGGTTTAATCACAGCCTGTCTGGTGCACGTTGCTGCTGTCTTTTGTGCTGGGACTCTCTCTCCATGACATGCGGAGTTCACCGCTAGCAAACGGATCGTGTTCCGAAAATCCATCTGTAATTCATATTCCTGTAGAAACAATATGTTCCACAGCCAGTGCCCATAGCCACTCACACCACATGTATACAGAACACCTTCGATCCATACATTGGCTGAGCCGCATATTTAAAAATAACAAAATTGGGGCAGCTGGCTGGTTCAGTGGGTAGAGCATGTGACTCTTGATCTCGGGGTCGTAAGTTCAAGCCTGATGTTGGGCAAGGAGCTTACTTTAAAAAGATATATAAAAAGAGCAAAATTTACCATTTTTTCATTCTGGGAAAAATGTTTTCTGAATTTACAAGAACTTCAACCTCTCTTTTAGTCTTAGATTCCAGAAGAAAAACTTCTTGCCTTGGTTGTCAGTACTTTCCTCCTCCCATAGCCCTGGGGGGCAGAAGCAGCTGTAGCTCTGTACAGCCACGGGCCTTGCCTCTTCTTGCCAGTCTGTGGCAATGCTCCTAGGATAGGAATCCCTCCCACGGGGGTGTAAGGAAGCGGAAGCAAAGTCTGGCACATTTATTAGATACAACCTCAGGTGTTTATCTTGAGGTGGTCTGGGTCCCTACTTCGAATCCCCCATCTCGAAAATGTTCTCTAGTTTAGATTTTTCTAAAATGCAAATTTGAAGCGCCTCCCCTCCCACACCCCAGCTGATAGTGACCATCGAGGCAATGGCAAACTCCTTGGCACGGTATAATTGGCTCTTCGAGACCTGTCCCCTGCTTACCCTCCAGCTATAAGCAAAAGCCAGGGCTCGCTCTCCTTTCTCTTAGGTACGCTGATCGCTGATCGCTCTACCTGGAAGCCTTTTTCATTGTGACCTAGCTCATTCTGATTTGTGCTTCAAAAGTTAGCTTAACTGGCATTTCCTTTTGGCAGCCTTCTGTGACCTATCACCCTGTGAGCATCCCCAGTGTGAATTGGGTGCATTCTCTAACTCTGTAGCTCCCAGCATACACCTCTTTCTTGGTACTCATTATAGGACTGACAGGTATTCATTTACATCTTTGTCTCCTCCAGGAGCCTGAACTACTGGAGATCAAAGATTTACCTCTGCATTCCCGATACCGTGTATCTAGCACAGAATAGGTCCTCAAATGCACACTGAAATAATGAATGCAATAAATTGGGAAAGGGCTTGTGACCATGGACAGACCGGAATAATGAGATTCCAATAATAGTAACACCTGCAGGGGAAATGAGAACACCTGGGCGAAGCCCTATGTTGTCAGGTTAGAGGTGTGATTCCTGGAAGGATGACCTTAGATTAAGTCAGACTGGCTCTGAAAGAATTATTCTAGAAGTACATGCAGGGTGGAGAAGGTGGAGGGGGCTGCGGATGGGGTGTCTCAACCTAGGATGATTTTGCCCTCCCCCTCCCCAGGGACATTTGGCAACATCTGGAGACATTTTTGGTTGTCACAACCAGGTGGATGGGAGTGGTGATAGTGGCATCTAGAGGGTAGAGATCAGGGATGCTGATAATCATACTGCAAGGTACAGGACCCCTCCCAAAACCAGGAATCATCTGGTCCAGGGGTGCCTGGATGGCTCAGTTCATTAAGTATCTGCCTTCAGCTCAGGTCATGGTCTCAGAGTCCTGGGATTGAGCCCCACATCGGGCTCCTGCTTCTCCCTCTCCTCTCACACTCGTTCTCAAATAAATAAATAACATCTTAAAAATAAAAAAAAGAATTATCCAGTCCAAATGTCAGCAGGGCTGAGTTTGAGACATGCTGGTACATGGTGACACCTTGAAAAGTTACTGGTATTCTATTTTTAAGTTAATTTAAAGCTAATGAGATTCGGTAACTGTAACTTTTGATGTGTGGAAAACACTAGAGTCTAAAAGATGTGGGTTCTAGTCTTGACTATAGAAAGAGTTAGCAGTGACTCCTAAGGCAATTCACTTTACCTTCTGGACCACTTTTTGCTCCACTAAAATAAGGAGGGTTAGACTAAGTTCCAGTTCTTTTTTTTTTTTTTTTTTAAGATTTTATTTATTTATTTGACAGAGAGAGAGCAGGAACACAAAAGCAGGGGGAGCTGCAGAGGGAGAGGGAGAACCAGGCTCCCCGCCGAGCAGAGAGCCTACCACAGGGCTCAACCCCAGGACCCTGGGATCATGACCTGAACCAAAGGCAGTTGCTTAACCAACTGAGCCACCCGGCACCCCTAAGTTCCAGTCCTAATATCCCATAGTTGTAAACCCAGCTCAATGTCTGATTAAAACCACGAAAATTTAAAGGAAGGGGAGTATGATCACATATTCTACTTTTTACAGTGGAATTAAAGGTGCCCGAGCCCTTGTTCCTGCAGGCCAACTAATGACTGTCATAACAATAGCTCTTAAGAGATGAGACAAGAAATATTCAAATTATAGGTTGAAATATTGCCTTCCAGTTAGCAGTACTCCTCTGTATCTGATATTTGTGAGTGTTTTCCAACAATGTCTACTAGATGTCAGAAACATGGGAAAGAATGTGCCAGAGTTAAAGCTGAGAGTTCAACTCTGAATATCTCCTTTCCTAGATTCTAGAAAATTATAGTACACATAGGTGCTTCATCTATAATGACACATATTGGGGAGAAACATGGCTGGTTGGTTTAAGGAATATGTTGCAACTGTACAATGGCTTTAAGCACAAATTTTGTTTTCAGTGCATTAATATATCACGATGAATTATGATTGTTAGTAGTAATTTTGGAAATTCCAGGGTAGATTCAGCTTAGCTTGAGGGCCCTCCCCAAAATGGGACAGCTACATCTGTTCCCCCTTATCTTCCACACATTTACTCTATGATTTCTTTGTTTAAGTGAGCTGGTCAAAATAGTATTATTTATCCTACTGAAATATGAATTTATATGTCACATTTCTGTATATTAATTCATACTGTTCTATGTCTTTGCCTCACTCTGGCCCCAACCTAAGTCTTCATTTTGCCAAAGTCTACCCTTCATTCAAGGTTCAAGGTCACCTCCTCTATGAAGTTGCCCTTGATCACATCTCTCTGCCTTAAAAGACATTTTCCCCTTTAAATTCTGATTAGCTCTTATGGGCCATACATCTAATACTGTCTTGGAGTAAATATTACTTAAGTACAGATCTTACCTCTTCAGCTAAATCTTTCGTTCTCTGCGCATTTCTAACTTACTCCCTTGGGTACACCTTAGACATTTGGCTCTTGTTCTAAGCTTGGGTAGGGACAGTTTCATCTTCATCATGTTGCCCCAGGTCAAATATATATCATGCACATAACATGTGCTCAGTTAATACTCATTTATCAGATGTACATATGGATTTACTACATACTGAATGCATTCACCTAAAATGAGTTGGTTGACTTACCTTAGCATTTTGTTAAAAGTTAAAAATGCCAGCATAGGAATTTATTAGGAAGAAGAATTTTTATTTAATTATGATATTAACTAATACTTTGACTCCTATTAAGATTCTATATTTTCAAATTGCTATCAACAACCTTTAAAATAAGTGTCTGATATATCTAATGGAAATGCCACCTGACTCTCCAGAGTCCTCATTATTACATTCTTATTGAATTAAAAATTTGTGATATGAATGTTCAGCCATATAGAGCTCCAACGTGTTGCTGTTTCAACCTTGCCCCCAAACCAAATTGAGTCTTAGCCAGACGTACTAGCATGAGCTGACTGACAAAGGGTATAGATTCTAGGAAAGTAAGAATAGAAATGATTCCTGCCTAGTATTCACCCTATAAGATGATCATGTGTCATGTAGATAGTGTGTTAAAGCAAGTGGTGAGCTGCTTTGAATCATTAGATTATGTAATATGCCGCCTCCTCCTTCCACCATAATCAAATCAATCGATCTCCATCTCTGTATATACACACATACATAGACACCACACACACACACATACACAGTATGTGTGTGTGTGTGCATAGTTGTCCCTTACTCGTTTTCTTCTGTGGTCCTGCCCCATCTGGCTTCTGAAAATCTGAACAAGTCAGAGCTCTACAGAAAGCTAAATAAATGGTCATGGTCTGTATGTGAGGTTCAAGTCACACTTAAATGTGGAACTCCTTTGCAAAACTCCTGATCGATTCCATATTTCACCAATTGTTGATTTGAATTATACCGGGGTGTTTCAAAAAGATCTGCACCTTGGCCACCCAGATACCCAGATATTTCACTTTGCAGCTTCTTTCAGAGAGAATACCTCCAGATCCTCCCATCTGTGCTGTGTTGTTGTTTTCAGCCTTAAAGGAATGGCAGCCTTGTCGCTGCTGCCATTGCCGATGTCAGTGTATATAACGGAGGGATCAAGGATGACTGACCCATGTCCTGGGGACATGAAAGGCACATATCAAATAATCGTTACATTATAGAGAGCTAGGTGTGCCTGAGCGGCTCAGTTGTTTAAGTGGCCAGCTCTTGATTTCGGCTCAGGTCATCATCTCAAGGTTGCAAAACTGAGTCCCACGTGGGGCTCTGTGCTCAGCGCAGTCTGCTTGGGGATTCTCTCTGGCCCTCTCCCTCCGCCCCTCCCCCCACTCATGCTCGCTTGCACTTTCCCTCTCTCTCCCTCAAATAAATGAGTAGATAAACCGAAAAAAATTAGAGAGAGCTGGGAGAATTTCTTTATGAGGGGAGGTTGTCAAATTATGGCCCCATGCTCCAAATTCCTTGTGCCCTCTGTGCAAATAAAATTTTATTGGAGCACAGCTATGCCGTTCACTTATGTATTGCCTGTGGCTGCTTTTGAACTACAACAAAGTTGAAATGGGGACTAGCTAGCCTGCAAAACCCAAAATATTTACTTTCTGGCCCTTAACTGGATGAGTGTGCAGACCCTGGTTTACAAATTGGTCTTGACAGCATGTTCCTATAAACCCCAGTTGCTGATTAATGCATTTCCAAAGGTGTTCAATTTTTTTTTTTTTACAGTCACCCTGTGCTTGAACTGTTTCTAGTACAAATGTCTTATCTCCAAAATTATATTGTGAAGTCCTTGAGAATACTTACGAATACCCTGGAGATCTTATACAGCACAAGAGGGGGTACAGAGCGAGCCTGTTCTAAGTAGTTCTTGATAGAGTGATTAAATTGAGTATTTCCTCTAAGAATCATGAATCTTGCAACATAAGAAAAAATTAACTCTCAGTTTTCCTTGAGTATCTCTGCCTTTCCATCTGTTTTCCTTTTATTACATATCTCTCAAGATGTTCAAATCCCAGATGTTTAAAAACTAGGTCTATGTATGGAAGAAGGATTAAGAAAAATCAAAATATAAAATACTGGCAATTTCAGCTATAAAACATTACATCTCACAAATCTTTTTATCCCAGGACCCCAAAACAAAAGAACAGAGAGAAGCACCCTGGTTTATTTTATCCCATTTCAAATAAAAGTAATAGACCCTCATTAAGACCTACAGTTAGGGGTGCCTGGGTGGCTCAGTTGGTTAAGTGACTGCCTTTGGCTCAGGTCATGATCCCAGAGACCTGGGATCAAGCCCCACATTGGGCTCCCTGCTCGGCCGGAAGCCTGCTTCTCTGTCTCTCACTCCCCTGTTTGTGTTCCCTCTCTGGCTGTGTTTTTCTCCATCACATAAATAAATACATAGATAAATAAATAAATAAATAGATAAACAAGCTACAGTTACAACAAGCCTGGTCAGGGTTAAGAATATGGAAAAAGGGGCTCCTGGGTGGCTCAGTTGGTTAAGTGACTGCCTTCAGCTCAGGTCATGATCCCGGACACCAGGGATCGAGCCCCGCATCAGGCTCCCTGCTCGGTGGGAAGCTTGCTTCTCCCTCTCTCACTCCCCCTGCTTGTGTTCCCTCTCTGGCTGTGCTTCTCTCTGTCAAATAAATAAAATCTTAAAAAAAAAAAAAAAAGAATATGGAAAAAGTATGATCTCTGTTCTGAGAAACTTAAAATCTTGTGGGTAATGTTAGTAACATTTTTATAACATTTCAAAGTTTCCAGGCTTTTTCCATATCCACCATATATCATTTTATCCTTACAGTGACACTGATGTGGGCTGTCCCTAAATCCCGGTTTATCGTCACCATCTCAAATTGTTGCTTTACTTGGACAAGACGGAGAAACATGTGATTTAAAATTGTCCAGTTGCAGATGTAGAAACTTGTCTTCTGATCCCTAGTCATTACTTGAGCTACCCAATCTCCTCTTAAGCTAGGTAACTTTTAGTCAATGCCCTAGAGATTGTACCTTTTTCAGTTTAAGAGTTATTTGGTGACATCTTGCCTCATTTTATATTAGTTATTCATGGGACAAGCTCAACTCAGAACTCATAAAAGTCCACAGTAAATCTGTGTATCTCATTTACACCATGTAGCTTAGCCAGCACATGGTGACAATTCAGTAAATCCTGTACTATTTGAGGATGAGTTAGAAACACTGATATAGGACAGTGTTGTGCCCTTCAAGGCTCCTTGATCTGTTTACATTGATATTAATAGATGGCTCTGGGCTTCAGTCACAGACCTGAATAATTCCGGTCATACTGACCTGCTGCACTTCGTTAAAAACTGTAAAATATTCTGGGAAATACTTTAGATAAGTGATATACGCAAGTTACAGAAAGAGTTCAACAGTTCACAAAATATTAAGAAGCTGTCTGAGCTATACAGGGCTATAGAAATAATTATAGAGAGTCAACATAGTAAATCAACTTTTTCTTAAATTGTTCCATTTGGATTAGTGTCCAAAGGAAATGCTTTATTATTAACAACATATGGCAGATAAGTTGAATATACTTCTAATTTTCCTCATTTCCATTCCTTTGAAATGGTAAACTAATAATTTTGCAAGCCAAATTCATAAAACTTGGGGGTTCTATATATTTGTTCAATTAGTCTGTCTTAACACCAAATCGGGTTTTATAAGTGTTACATGATTGTATAGTACTAGAAAGTAGTTATTTGAGAATATAATGAGCGTTTGATGGTGTTTTATAGATTGGGCTTTCTACTGTAAAGAGGGTTAAGGTTAACCTCTTTATGGTCCAATAATGGTAGCCACACACTCCATGCCTTTTCATGATTCTGTAGCCTACAATACAAGGAGTCCAAAAGCAGAGGTCTATCACATTGTACCTACTTACTGCCTCTGGAATCGTCCAGAAGTGTAGTTTAGATCTCCTTTCCAGCAGCCTCACTCTCCTGACATTTAGGTGGGAAATGAAGACAAACTAAAAACCTGCATATTAGCAAAAAGCAACCAGAGATTTCCATTTTACGGGGCCTTATTTATCCTGTTGTTTCTGGATTGTTCGAATCCAAATAAATATCAAATGCATGTATTAAACAGTTTGGGGCCTATTGCCATCTGGCACTGAGTAAATTTTGGAATGCTGATGGATATTTCAAAGAAAATTGCAGAAGGCTTGGTGTGCAACTTTCTTAAGCTGATTTCCATGAGATCTATGATTTCAGAAGCTCAGTCTACAGGTTTTTAATACGCATTTCGATGATTAAAAAAAAAAAACAAAAAACCAGGTAGTGCTTTATGAAAAAAGAGAATTCTTGGCTCCTAACTCTGAGTGACTCATTAATTTTGTGTAAAATAGAGCTTCTCATAGTAGTTATTTAAAACACACTATGTAGGGGCGCCTGGGTGGCTCAGTTGGTTAAGCGACTGCTTTCGGCTCAGGTCATGATCCTGGAGACCCGGGATCAAGCCCCACATCAGGCTTCCTGCTCGGCGGGAAGCCTGCTTCTCCCTCTTTCAGTCCCTCTGCTTGTGTTCCCTCTCTAGCTGTGTTTCTCTCTGTCAAATAAATAAATAAAATCTTAAAAAAAAAAAAAAGCTATGTTAAAAAAATGAGGATTTATGAATTTCATAATATTAGTTCTTACCCTATCTTAATGAGAGAGCAAACCAAAGTGTATCTAGGTTTGAAGTTAGGGAGACTGTACATTAACAATAAATGCTCCTGGCATTAGAGGTAGGTCCAAGAAAAGAAGCAGAATATATATAAAGATTTGTTTATTTGAGAGGGAGAAAGAGAGAGAGTGTGTGCACGTGCAGGGGAAGCAGGGGAGGGAGACAAGCAGAACCACCTGGCTGAATAGGGAGCCTGACACAGGACTAGATCTCACAACCCCGAGATCATGACCAGAGCCGAATCAGGAGTCAGACCTTTAACTGACTGAGCCACCCAGGTGCCCAAAGCAGAAGGTCTTTATGACCTCTAATTATCTTCTAAACGAAGATAACATTATTATGATTCACAGGATGTAAGCAAAAGCCATCTCAAATGTAAAATGTAAATGTAAAAGACATTGCTGTCTGTATTCCTGTATCTGCAGATTATCTCTTTCTTTCCTCATCAACATTGAAGGGGTCCAGTTGATAAAGATTTTAATCTAGTAAGCTGAAAAAAGAAACTGACACTGTTAGTCTGCAAACTGAGGACCCTCCCTGTCACAATTTTTAAGTGACATGATGTTGACTTAAGAACCTACCAAGGTGAAGCTAAAATCATTACCAGCCATTCTCTGTTATATTTGAAAAAAAACAGAGGAACAAAAGTTTTCCAAAATATGACTAAAATAAGATGATACATCTTTGGATGTTACCTGCATATGAATACACCTCCCAACTCAGAGACGTAAAACCTGTGTTCTGTGAAGACAGTTAACAATTTCAGCCTCCAGTCCTCATGGACTATTTTTCAAGGATGGCGGTGACTCTGAAATATGGAATTTATGGCCTGACAGTGCTCTTCAAATGCCCGTCTACATAATATGGTTCCTGTGTTTTGTTTCAAACCCATTCTTGATAATGAGTCAGTGGATGTCACATGAAAAAAAATGATTCTTAGGATTCCTGCTAGTTATTTTCCCAACCATTCACATTTAACTTAGGAAGAGAAAGTGAATTAGCAAATTAATACCTATCCTACCTGTTTTTAAAAGTTTATATTAATAGAAGAGTCAGATAAGATAAATATTTCCTGAAGTCAAGTGTTCTATTAAAAGCAATTGAGGTTGGAAAAGGCAGAACAATTCAGCATATTATATGGAAGTATTTCACGAGAATTAGCAGAAATGGTCAGACATAGATTGAAAGAAAAATAAAAGGGAGTCAGATAATTTGGAGTGAGTTTTTGTTTTGTTTTTTTTAAAGATTTTATTTATTTGACAGAGAGAAACACAGCCAGAGAGGGAACACAAGCAGGGGGAGTGAAAGAGGGAGAAGCAGGCTTCCCGCCGAGCAGGGAGCCTGATGTGGGACTCGATCCCGGGTCTCCGGGATCATGACCTGAGCATAAGGCAGTCGCTTAACCAACTGAGCCACCCAGGCACCCCTTACAACATATACCTCAAATACCAAATTCATACATAAAAAAGCAAAGTAATCGACTCCAAGTTAATAAAATAATTTCAGGTCTATTTCATAGATGGACCCTACCTCATTTGCACAGGAGTGGGTAAGTACCTCTGTTGTCTTAGCTGTACTTTTATAATCACCCTTCTTTCCCCTCAACTGAGCAGTTAATGATTGAGGACTGAAGACGTGTGAGCTGCTGGGATGCCATTCATTGTGGTCTAGGCTGTAAATACTGTGAAGAATTAGGTGTGATAAAAGTCCAAGTCAATGAGAAGTTTGGCTCTTGTTTTATGTTGAGAGGACTTTGGTAGAGATAGTCAAATGTCAGATACCCAAAACATAACATCAGAGGATGCTTTTTTCCTATGTACTATCACATGGAAGGAAAGAAACTGACACAGCTCTACCACTTGGTTCCATGCCCAAGTCAGTTTCCATTATCAGTAGTTGTTCATAGGTATAATTTGATGACACTAGACCTGTATAGGTTGACCATAATTGTGAGGGGATTATAGCCCAGACTCTGGAGCCAGACGGTCTGACTGGGTTGGACTCCTGGTTTTTCTAATTACAGTTGACCCTTGAATAACACAGGTTTGAATTCCATGGATCCACTTATTTGTGGATTTTTTTTCAATACAGTTTAGTACTGTAAATGTATTTTCTTATTTTCTTATGATTTTCTTAACACTTTCTTCCTCTTATTGTAAGAATATAGGACATAATAAATATAACATGCAAAATACATGTTAATCAACTCTTCATGTTATGTGTAAGCCTACCAATCAGCAGTACGTCATTATTAGTTAAATTGGGGGGGGGGGGACCAAAAGTTATTTGTGAATTTGGCTGAAACTAATTTCACATTGTGTGTCAGCTACACTCAAATTATAAAGAACTTACAAAACTCAACACCCAAAACACAAATAATCCAAGTAAAAATGGGCAGAAGAAATGAACAGACATTTCTCCAAAGAAGACATCCCTATGGCCAACAGACACATGAAAAGATCCATAGCATCACTCACCATCAGAGAAATGCAAATCAGGACTACAATGAGATACCTCCTCACACCTGTCAGAATGGCTAAAATCAAAAACGCAAGAAACAAGTGTTAAGGAGAATGTGGAGGAAAAGGAACCCTTGTGCCCTGTTAGCAGGAATGCAAACTGGTGCAGCCACAGTGGAAAACAGTATAGAGGTTCCTCAAAAATTAAAAATAGAACTACCCTACGATCCAGTAATTACGTGACTGGGTATTTACCCAAAGAATGCAAAAACACTAATACAAGAGGATATGATCCCCCCTATGTTTATTGCAGCATTATTTACAACATCCAAAGAGCCAAATAATGGAAGAAGCCTAGGTATCCATCCACAGAAGAATAGCTAAGGAAGATGTGGTATGCATACACAGTGGAACACACAATGGAATATTATTCATCTGTCAAAAAGGAATGAAATCTTGCCATTTGCAACAATTAGGGGTGGAGTGAGTGAGTATAATGCTAAGTGGAAGAAGTCAGAGAAAGACAAATACCGTATTTAAGAAACAAAATAAATGAACAAAAGAAAGAGACACAAGCCAAGAAATAGATTCTTTTTTTCAATTTATTTTTATTTATTTTTATTTTTTAAAGATTTTTTTTTAATTTATTTGACAGAGAGAAGCACAGCCAGAGAGGGAACATAAGCAGAGGGAATGAGAGAGGGAGAAGCAGGCCTCCTGCCGAGCAGGGAGCCCGATGTGGGACTCGATCCCGGGTCTCCGGGATCATGACCTGAGCCAAGGGCAGTCGCTTAACCAACTGAGCCACCCAGGTGCCCCAAGACAGATTCTTAATTATGGAGAAAAAGATGGTCACCAGAGGGAGGGGGTGGAGGGATGGGTGAAACAGGTGATGGAAATTAAGGAGTACACTTGCAGGATGAGCATTAGGAAATGTATGGAACTGTTGAATCAATAAGTTGTACACCGGAAACTAATAAAACACTGTGCGTTAACTATAGTGGAATTAAAATTCAAAACCTAGTAATTTTTTTATTTGAAAAATAGGTTATTCATAGATTTTCAACTGTGGGGTTGATGGTACCCCCAACCCCCGTATTGTCTGAGGGTCAATTTGTATTAGTTCTGGGAATTGGGCAAAACAAATCACTTCTCTATGCCTCAGTTTCCTACAGGAACAAAGGCAATGATAAGAGTACCTACCTCATGGGGTTGTCGAGAAGATTAAATGAATGAATAGACTTAAGGCTCTAAGAAGAGTGCCCAGCCCTTGGTATATGCTCAATGGCTATTAGGTATTGAGGCTCTTGGTTATCTTTATTACTATTAAATTTCTCAGCATTGGTTCCCTTCTTGAGAATGAAGATACTACATGTGAAATGGAAGAAAACTGGGAGTAAGAACATGTCTCCTCCCAAGTGATAAGAGAAATAAGAAAGCTTTGAAATTAGAGAAGGGTTACCACCAACATAAAAAACTGTGGAAAGAAATGCTTAGTTTAATGGGAGGGAAAGGGAGAAGAAATATTTTTATTATGGCACAAATCAAAACACTGTTGGATGCTTGTTAAGAGGAAATGGAGGCCATATGGAGAAAACCATTCCATTCCACAGTGTGGAATGGATTTAAAGGACAACGGAATAGCCCAGGCATGAATTATGTAGGCTTCTGGCCATATAATACCATAGATTAGCAGAGCAAACAGCAGAGGGCATAGTAGTAAGTTAATGGGAGGTGGAAAGAGTCCTCAGGCTTCAGTGGTCAGTTCTTATGGTACAGTTTTCCTTATTAAAGAAATATACTGATAACAGTCTTTGATTCTTTCCAATCATTTGCATGCATCATTACCTTAATATTCTAAATCCTTTTATTTTCTTCAATTTCTGTATTTCTTACATTCATTGTCTTCGTATAAACTTTTTCCTTGTAACCATTGCTAATGGGGCTGGCTTTCTGCTAATTAAGTTGTTAATTAACTAAAGTAGCTCAATTTTAAAATTCACATTAGACATTTTAAAAGTCCCCGGGGTCTAGTAGCCCGATAATTAAATCCAAAAAGAGGGGTGAGCCTGTTTTGGAGGTATTTTATTATTATTATTTGAAAATGGGGCAGTTCTTATGAAAGATTTACTCATTGAATATATGTTTGAAATAATTGGAACCTATCCAGAATAATCCACGTAATTTATTTGGAACTAGGCAGGGGTAAAAGGAAAAGATCGGAAAACAAAATTAGGTAATTTTTTTTATATGAAAGAGTTACTTTCCATCATGAGTTTAAAAATACATGTAGAAAATAAATGTTCTTCCTTTATCAATGTTAAGAGGAGTCCAGACATGAAAAATCATCCAGTAAGAATCTTCAGAACCTCAAAAGGATAGGTATAATGACATTACAGTTTTCATCAGTGTTCAGAAAAATTAAAAAGACCAGCCTACTGGTAGCATGTTCTATTGCTTTCTTTCCCCAATATTAATGCTGGCTTTTGCAGCTATTATAGATTGTGCAACCACATTTTTAACTTGACTAAAAATGTATACATTCAGCCTTTTAACTTTCATGTATCTGGATGAATTATTTTAAGAATTTATGATCCATGCTGGTTTCGAGTAGATAGTTAAGCAAAGAAAGCAAGGTATTTTTTTAGATTTCATGCTCCCCGTGACAGATTCCTTCAAAGAAAAGGAAAAAAAAAAGTTTCTGTAACAAGAGCCGAGCAAATATCTATCAGTGTGCCTTCCAAAAAATGAATTGCGCCTCGTGTCTTAAAAACAGCATTTTAAAAATAAGTCCTAAGAGAGATGAAGAGCTGAGCTGTGGTGGGTGATATTCCAGATCTCTCTTCAATCAATTTTGTATAGTGCTTTAGAGGCAGAATAACGAGTAATATGAAATCATTTTTCAGGATGCTATATGTGCACACTCTTTGTTCTATTTCTGTATTCATTGGCACAAGGAATTTATGCAGTGTACTTGGAATACTTCAAGAACAAAGACCAATTTCCATGAAGGTGATGAGCACTCTTGAATTTATAAATGAAAAAAATACATATATATATATGTATATATGATTTTCCTATTGTCACATTTAGGTAATGAAGTATGCTAGATTTACAGAGTTTCCGTGTTGAGTCTCAGAAATCATAACCACTGTGTATATTTTTTATTCCGAGATTCAGAAAGTAGAGGTACGCAGCTAACAAGCATTGACAAGTACTAATTATCAGTGAGTGTTGTGAAAGATGGAGGGCTGAATGGATTCAGACATCAGCTTCTGAACATGAGTATCTGTTTTTCTTGGGAAAACAGGCATCCAATAGATCTGTAGATGAGCCTTCAACTAGGTGTCAAGATCCTATGGGAAAGGAAGGAGAAGGTCAAATAAGGACAATACGTTAATCCTTCTGGCACCTCCTGGCGGCTTTTGCTTGTTTTGTTTTACTTTGCAGGGGATGTGGAGGGCTGAGAGAAGTGCCTCCCATCTGGACCCCCTCCTGGGACGCTCCCCTTGAGGGCAGCATGTACTGGAGCGCACACCCTCCCATTGGAAGGGATTCCCACATCCCTAAGTAGCCCTGTCGCTTTGCTCATCTGATTTTCCCTGAATGTTGACATGCACGGTTTTGTTTGTTCCCTAAGTGTACCAGGGGTGCTTTGCCAGAGAACTGTTTCCCTCACAGCGTAGGTAGGAATAGTGTCTGTGTGATTAAAATGTTCGTAGATTCTGGAAAAAAAAAAAAAAATTCCAAAGAGGAAATCCGTGGATTGCAAGAAGCCCAGATACTTTACAATTTTCCTCCCTATTCATGAAACTGAACCTGAATGGGCAGCACACAAAGTTCGGGGATGACTGTCTCCCCGCGCTCCCCCTGAGGTTCCCCCATCTTTGGGGGCACAGTCCTGCTTAAACTTGTTTCTTCACATTCCACACAGAGGGCAGAGTTCTGAATGTGTACACACTACCCTTACCCAGTTTCATGTTATGTAATAGCTGTGAATGCCCTCTTGTGCCTGGGGATAGTACAAAACTAAGCCTTCATAGAATGTCGACAAAAAGAAAACCTTTGGGCACCCTCTCAGTATTCAGGCACAGACAGAAAGGTAATTTTGCCCATTTTGTTAAAGCCTGGGACCCCATTATAAGATCAGAGGAGAAAATCAAGACAGGAAAGGGTTTGAGTTCGTAAACCTCTCTCAGACCGGACTGTGAAAAATTAGGACAGGTTTGAAAGTTTTAATGTGCTTTGTTAGCTTTAGCGTTGGAATGTTCACTCTCAGATTCTCCCTGCTCAGAACCCAATAGACTCATTCAGATATATCCGTCTATAGGAGTCCTAGGATGACTCCTCTTTCAAAGTCTAAACTGTAAGCACCTTAACCGGGACTACAAAAATGCTTTTAGGTCAGCTAGCAGGAGACTTAGTTATAACTTCCAAATGGTCCACATAGATGAAGGGGAAAAAGAATGAGCCCGGAGATCCGGCAGTCAACCTCTTGCATTCTGACTCATTTTAATGGTATTTTCATTCATTCATTCATCCATCCATTCATTAATTCACTCATTCTGCTTTGGAGGGAAGATGGAGTGCAGAGGAGAATGAGTTCAGGCATCTCATTTGGTAATCTTCCTCTTCCTGAGAGGTTCACCTATCTGTTTTGAATAGGAAGAACATTGCTTGTAAAATCACATACAGCTAACCGAATTTAGATGGGTGGCGACTGTGGCCATCACTTTCTTAAAATTGCATTCAAGCTTCCCTTTCGCATACACACTTTGGAAATCTAAGAAGCCACCAGCACCGACGATGTTGTAGCTAAACTGAGTCTTTGTTCGAGGATAGCGGAGAAGTGGATGGGTGAGGGTCCCAGCAAATCCCTGGTCACAAGGCTAATAACATCTGTAAGTCCTTTCAGTTCAATAATTTCTTTTTTTCTTCTGTGTTCAAGGGTATATGCTTTTTGGGGTAAGTGGCTGGATGGGAATGATGAACGAATGAAGTTAGCATCCTCATGATACGTGTCTTTGACTACATCGGTCTTTTATCTCTGTGCATGTCAGCAAACCTGGACTTCTCATCCTGTTTCCCGTCTCTTGAGACAGGATTTCTCGACCTTGCCACTGTTGACACTTTGGACCAGACCATTTCTTGGAGAGGGGCTGTCATTTGTCTCCCCTGCCTCTGCCTACCAGGTACTCGTACATTTTGCTAACCAAAAATGTCTTCAGACCTGGCCTTGGGGGCAAAATTACCCTTGATTGAGAGCCACAACTCTAGGTAAACAGATTTTTCCAAGACCGTCCCTACATTTTCCCAACTAGAAGACACGTCTTTTCACTCTCAGAGGCACCATAATTTGAACAAGGACGTAAGTGGTTCCCTCATTTACTGCAGTCTCGGGAAATCACAACCCCGTATTTCTAGTTGCTCATGCCAAGACTGAAGACGTCCCTAACCCCTCTCATCCTCTGATAGCCTGGCCAACCAGTAGCAGGTCCAGCTAAAGAAAACCACCTTTGAACTATGTGCCATGTCTAGTGCTCTCTCCACGTTCACCAATGCCACACAGGTCCAAGCCACCTCTTCCCTTGCCGGGCGGAGCGTGTGCCCCTGTTCAGGCTGCTCTCAGCACAGCTACCAAAGCTTTCGTGTCTGATCAGAAGTTGGATGGTGCCAGTCCCGTGCTCAGAATCCTTCAGTGGGTTCCCGTTCCACTCAGAGGAAAAGCCAAGTCCGGCTGTGCTGGCCTCTGCTATTCCTCAGACACTGGGCGGGTCCTGTTCCAGGGATTTTCTCTGTCAATTCCTTCTGCCTGCCCTGCCTTCCCTTCCCCTCCCACTGCCTGCTCCCCCCACTCCAGATAGCCAAGTCGCTGCTGCCTTGTTTTTCAAGGTTTTTTCTTTCTTTCTTTCTTTCTTTTAAGATTGTATTTAATTAAGAAAAACAAAGATAACAAGAGAACGCACGAGTGGGGAGGAGAGGGAGAAGCAGGCTCCCTGCTAAACAAGGAGCCCGACGCAGGACTCGATCCTAAGACCCTAGGATCATGACCTGAGCTGAAGGCAGACACCTAACTGACTGAGCCACACAGCTGCCCCTGTTTTCCAAGTTTGTATTCAACCAGCTACACTGTGAAGCCTGCTCTGACCTCCCTTCTAATTGCCTCCTCGGTTCCTCTTGCCTGTTTTTGTTTTTGTTTTTTCCATAACTCTTATCATTATCTGACATACTAAAATTTTACCCGTCTGTTTACTTACTTATGCCCTAGATTATTGTGTGGCTCTCAGGATAAGGATGCAGAGTCTATGAAGGCAGGAGTTTTTCTCTGTTTTATTTACTGTGCTGTGCTCATTGTCTTTTGCAGTTTTCCCAGGAAACACATAGTAAGCACTCATTAAATACTGAAGGAGTGTAATAGTGAATTTATTGAATGCTTCCTTGCTTCTAGGCATTGGGCTCAATATGGGATATGCAAAAGGAAGTGCAGGCCTGTCCCTGCCTGCAAGAAGCTTACAGTCGAGTGGAGGACACATGCATGTGGACACCTAAGTGCCATTGAGCAAGGTGTTTGCAATGAAGAGAAAAATGCAGGGAGGTGCGCCAGAGGCATAGAAGGGATTGGTGGAGCACAAAGGGGCTGCAGTGCATTGAGAGGGAGTTGGGGGGGGCGGGATCAGATGTTAGCTGCTCTCTTTTAGGACCCTCTCTCAGTCCATCAGCTGCCCTCCTGCTGCAGAGCCAGTGTGGTGTGAATGGCAACATCGTGGACGCCTACACTTGCAACATGGAATTCTAACTCTTTGGCATGCTATGGGAGGCTCCTCGTAAGTTGGCTCCCTGCCCAGATTTATCTATTGCCACTCTCCTCCAAACTGCCTTTCTCACTAACTAGACTGGTGGGAACAGGATGTAGTCCCGCCGCGGGGAGGCTGCGCTGTCCTCCTGGGCTGCCCCCCCCCCTCCAATGCCTGGTCCAGCTGACAGGTTTCGAGATTGGGCTGACATGGAATATATAGAGAGGTTTCTCTATAAAGGTTTCCTTCGTGTCACCTTCCAGCTGGATGAATGATCTCAAGCACCTGCATCAGACAGCTTGGGGGAGCACATTTCTAAACAGAATGAACCTACGACGAAGGTTTGAAAAACAGTGCAAAAAATAAATACCATCCATCGAGGCTGTGTTGTGAACTTTGAGTATTTGCAGTGTGAGACGCACATTCCTGGAACAAGAAATGACAGAGCTGTCTGTCAGGAGACGGCAGAGGCCTGGGCCCAGACAATGAGAGAAAGGGAAGATCGGTACATTTTCCAAGCATTTTGTCATCTGCTTGAAGTTTAATCTGGGAAGGATTGGAATTAAATTCTGGACCGCACTATGTTTATGATCACATATAATTGTATTTAAATGTATATGAAAGCGAAATACGTAGTAAACTAGATAAGTTTGTTTTAGGTTTTGAATTTTATGATTTATGACTACTAATTCCTATTATCCTGATAAAGTTGTGGGTTGAAAGTACCAATTCAAGTGTTTTTTTAAAGTAAATGCTACAATCAGGTTGACCAGAGTGTGGTTACAATCAAGATTTTTTTTTTTTAAGATTTTATTTATTTATTTGACAGAGAGAAACACAGCCAGAGAGGGAACACAAGCAAAGGGAATGAGAGAGGGAGAAGCAGGCCTCCCGCGGAGCAGGGAGCCCGATGTGGAACTCGATCCCGGGTCCCCGGGATCATGACCTGAGCTGAAGGCAGTCGCTTAACCAACTGAGCCACCCAGGCACCCCTACAATCAAGATTTAACCAGAGTCAAACTGAGGGTCTTGAAAGGGAGTGAGTGCGGGGATGGGCGAGCCTGGTGGTGGGTACTGAGGGCATGTATTGCATGGAGCCCTGGGTGTCGGGCATAAACAATGAATCTTGGAACACTGAAAAAATAAATAAATAAATTTATTAAAAAAAAAAAAAAAGATTTAACCAGAGTCTTACTGGTGGGTTACCAGCCTGCTTTGTAGACTATCTGAAGGACCTGTTACTCTTTGAATATTTACTCAACAATTGAATAATTCAATATTAAATTCAGCTTCCAATTGAATAATTCTATAGCCGAAGGCCTAAGCATCAGGCATTACTTTGATCTTATGACATTCTCAAGGCCCTAAGAATTGAGAGTATTTTCTCCACTTCTGGATAATGAAGTTGAAGCTTAAGGAGATTTAAGACCTTTACCAGCCAGCAAGACAGGAACTCAAGATCCAAACCCAGTTCATCTCAAAATCAAAGGTCATTTTTTTTTTAAAGCTTATTTATTTATTTATGAGAGAGAGAGAGTGTGGAGGGGGGGGAGGAGCAGAGGGAGAGGGATAAGCAGGCTCCATGCTGAGTGTGAAGGACAACACACGGCTCCATCCCAGGATCCTGAGCCCAAACAAAGAATTGGACGCCCAACCTACTGAGCCACCCAGGCGCCCTAAAGCTCATTCTTTTTTTTTTTTATTTTTTTTTAGATTTTATTTATTTGACAGAGAGAAACACAGCCAGAGAGGGAACATAAGCAGGGGGAATGAGAGAGGGAGAAGCAGGCCTCCCGCCGAGCAGGAAGCCCGATGCGGGACTCGACCTCGGGTCTCCAGGATCATGACCTGAGCCGAAGGCAGTCGCTTAACCAACTGAGCCACCCAGGTGCCCCAAAGCTCATTCTTAACCACCATGCACGTTTGTCTCTGTGTTACATCAATGGATGATTTCATTTTGGGCATTTGTGTCTGAATTGAGGATAATCTTTTGCATCCAATTTATACAGATTTGGATGGTAATCTGTGTATCACGAATCTTGGTGAGTCACAGAAGTTGTTTATTCAAGTTGTAATTGTTACACCGTCAACTCATTGAGATTAATGGAATAGCTGATAATAATGTTTGAGGCCTAATTGTTAGCTTGGGCAAGTATACTGCAGGCTAGGTATCTAATCACATAATGGGCCTTTGTGAAAACAGAACAGTTGTAAGACTGGTATCGGCCACTCCTGAAGGAAGATTAAAGCAGCTGACAAGGACTTGGAAATTCCCATGGGTATTACGGATTTCATTTTAAGTGAAAAATGCAAAGCAATTAAATTTCTTGTAACAGAATTCCTTAATTACATACAATTCATACTGATTATTTTTATTCAGAAGGTAGCAACCTTGATTTCTTACAAATATGTAAAAAATATTAGTGCATACGGAAAAGATGAAGAGGTTATGCAAAAAAAAAAGAAAACATTTCTGGTCTAAGGTTAGTAGGAGAACTGGAGGATTTTTCTCCTTTAAAATTTTTTCAGTATTACTGTTTTAGTGGTTTCTCATTTTTAAAAGAATCAAATAAGTAAAACTCATTTAATATTTAATGCATGGAAGAATGTAGGGAATTGGATTCTATTTTCTTATTTATGTTGTTACATAAACCTGTTGATGTTACACAAGCCATTTCATTCTATACATTTAGAATATATTTACTATAAAAACAACTAGATTACAAGTTATCCCCATCCCTTCTACTCGCCCTATGATCCCTTGGGGGCAAATCACCCGTTATAGGTTGGATTGTATTCCCTGAAAGATACATTCAAGTCCTAGCCCCTGTGAATTTGACCTTATTTGGAAATAGGTCTTTGCAGATGCAGTCAAATTAAGACTAGGTAGTATTGGATTAATATGGGCTTTAATCCCTGGTATTCTCATCAAGCAAGGGGCCTTTGGGCAAACAGAAGACGAACAGGGAGAAGGCTATAGGACAACAGAAGCAGCAATGGAAGTGATGCCTCTAGTAACCAAGCAACACCAACGATTGTGGACAATCGCCAGAAAGAAGAAGCAAAGAAGCCTTAGAGGGAGTGCGGTCCTGCCAACATCTTGATTTCAGACTTCTGGCTGCCTGAATTGTGAGATGATGAATTTCTGTTGTTTGAAGCCACTCAGCTTGTGGTCATTTGCTACCACAGCCCGACTTTGGGCGTTGCATCACCCAAACCTGCAAGGTCCACATGGAATCGCATCTGCATGGCATGAAGTCAAGGAAAGAGTATGGCATCTGATGACCCCGGTAATAGGAGGACCTCCAAATCATCTACAGGTTCTCGCTGAGAGCAGCAGCCCAAACTAGGAAGGACTCTGCTGGATTCAATTCATGAATATATGTGAGAGGCTAAGATGGCAGAAGGTCTAATCATGTCTACTGATAACCTGAGGAATCCATCTTTTCCATCCATCCTTTTGAACCTGATGGAGTTACAGACTACCTGGCCTTCCTTCAGATAAACTCTGAGCCAAATACCCAAATCAAGAAGCAACAGCAGGCAGATTTCGGAAGGCTTAAGCTCAGATAGAGAGTTCCCTCTCTTTCTGGGTGGACAAACCAGAAAAAGGGCTCAGGGCAATCAGAGCTTCCACAGAGTGAGGAGGGAACCCCAGAAATGGTCTCATCTCATGATAGATGGAGGACCCCAAAGTCAGTGTGAAAGCCTGCCAGGTTTTGGGTTCACCCTCAGAACACACATGCACAAAACCAGCCAAAGTCAGTCTGAACTAAGAGCCCAGATACCACCCAACAGAGGTGTTGACAGTTTGAAGTTAATTGCCTACAAAAATGTAAATCTGAACAGTCTGGAGGAAAATAACAGAATCCACAATGTCCAGGTGACAATGCAAAATTACTCTATGTACAAAGAGCCAGAAAAAAATGTGATCCATTTTAAAGGGAGAAGACAATCAATGGATGACCAGTGCATTAGAATTAATCATGCTAGATTTAAAAGCAACTATTGCAACTATACCAAATGAGGCAAAGGGAACATACCCACAGGGAATCAAAATAGAGGAAATTTATAGAAATGTAAAAAAGAAACAGAGATTTTTAAACAAATCCAATATAAAAATATATTCCTATAATATAAATTCAAATATAAAATGTATTAGATGGGGTGCCTGGGTCACTCAGTCTGTGAAGCATCTGACTCTTGATTTTGGCTGAGGTCATGATCTTGGGGTCCTGGAATTGAACCCCCATCAAACTCCACCTTTAGCAGGGAGTCTGCTTGAGGATTCTCGTTCTTCCTCTTCCTTTGCCCCTCCCCTTCCTCTCTCTCTCTTTCACAATTTTTTTTTTTTAAGATTTTATTTATTTGACAGAGAGAAACACAGCTAGAGAGGGAACACAAGCAGAGGGAGTGAGAGAGGGAGAAGCAGGCCTCCCGCCGAGCAGGAAGCCCGATGCGGGACTCGACCTCGGGTCTCCAGGATCATGACCTGAGCCGAAGGCAGTCGCTTAACCAACTGAGCCACCCAGGCGCCCCCACAAATTTTTTTTTAAAAAGATCAAAACAGTTATAAGAGATAATGTATTATACTGTAATATAGTACAATTATTTTCAAGGGTGAAGAATTGGGACTTGATGTGAAGAGTGGATTAAGTTTTCTGATCATGGTGGTCTTAGGACTAAAAAAAGTTAAAATCAGATGTTGGGCAACTGAGGGAGAAAAAGAAAAGGTAGATGAGATTGCTGGCTATTCAATATTGCTTACAGTAGGATGCCAGTCTACAGTACATTATGACTCAGTGCCATTTATCATAGGAACTCAAGGACATCAGTATTAGGGCTCAGTATTAGAAAATCCAAAAGTTATTACATTTATAGGGCTAGACAGGAGAATTATATAATCATCTCTGTAGAAGTAAAACAAAGTTTTTGACAAATTCAATACCTGCTCTTTAACACCTTTCTACAAACACTCAAGTATTGATACATGGATACTTCCTTATAGATGAACGATGCACACATACACACACACAGTATCAGCATTTTTCTTACTTAATGGGGAATTATTAGAGCTTTGCCTGAAAAACTCAGAAACAATATAATGATGTTCACAATCTCCACTGTTATTTAATATTGTGTTGGAAGTGTTAACTGATATAATTAGATAAGTGTTAGCAATCAAGACACATAGATTAAAAAGCATGAAATTAAACTATAGAGACCTTTGCTATCCAATATGGTAGCTGATAGCCAACTGTGATAATTTACATTTAAAATAAACATTGTCTGGGGCGCCTGGGTGGCTCAGTTGGTTAAGCAACTGCCTTCGGCTCAGGTCATGATCCCGGAGACCCGGGATCGAGTCCCACATCGGGCTCCCTGCTCGGCGGGAGGCCTGCTTCTCCCTCTCTCACTCCCCCTGCTTGTGTTCCCCTTCTCGCTGTGTTTCTCTCTCTCAAAAAAAAAAAAAAAAAACTTAAATAAATAAATAAAATATTATAAATAAACATTGTCAGTTTGGGGGCACCTGAGTGGCTCAGGAAGTTAAAGGTCTGCTCAGGTCGTGATCTCAGAGTCCTAGGACCAAACCCTGCATGGGATGGGGCTTCCTGCTCAGCAGGGAGTCTGCTTCTTCCTCTCCCTCTGCCCCGCCCCGATGCTCATGCTCTGTCGCTCTCAAATAAGCAAAATCTCTTTAAAAAAAAAAAAAAATTGTCAGTTTTTTGTGTACTTTTCAGGTTTGCATGACAAGGTGTTTTTTTTTTTTTTTTTTAAGATTTATTTGTTTATTTCAGAAGAGAGAGCGAGCAAGCAGGGCGAGGGGCAGGAGGAGAGAAAGAGAATCGCCAGCAGACTCCCCACTGAGCATGCAGCCCATTGCAGAGCTCAATCCCTGGACCCATTGCAGAGCTCATCAGGACCCTGATGACCTGAGCGAAAATCAAGAGCTGGCCACTTAACCTATAGAGCCATCCAGGCACCCCTAATGTTTAATGATAAAAACACTTTTTTGGGGGAAAGTTGAGTAATTGTAAGTGGAATAAAGTTAGAATTCAGTTCCTCAGTCACATTCCAGGTGCTTAATCACCATACGCTAATAGTGGTTGCTCTTTTGGACAAGATATATATTGAACATTTCCATCATTACAAAACTTCTATTGGACAGTTCTATTCCAGACGATATATGTATAACTTGAAAACCCAAAATAAACAATGGAAAAAATACTACAAACAAAACAGTGGGAAAGAGCTGAGTTTTAAAATTAACACACCAAACCAATAGCTTGCATGTATAGGCTATTTTTACGACAGCAATAAATAGAAATAAATAGAAACTCTCATGTTCTTGGATAGGAATATTCAACATCATATAAATTTTAGTTTTCACTTCATTCATCCACAAATGTAATGCAAATCCCCCCAGAAATATTATGATGTTTTTTCTGTAACTAGACACATGGGTTATAAAATGCTTGGGGAGAATTAAACAAGCAAGAAGACCCCGACTAAGGAGAGAATGGGGTGAAGAGGGGTACACTGAGCCCCTACAGAGAGGGCCAGGAGAGACAGAGGCAGGGCACTCCAGAAGGACTGGTGGCAGGTTTTTTTGTTTTTGTTTTTAAAGATTTTCTTTATTTGACAGAGAGAAATCATGACCTGAGCCGAAGGCAGTCACCCAACCAACTGAGCCACCCAGGCGCCCCATGGTGGCAGTTTTAGAATGGGACTCGGGGTACCTGAGTGGCTCAGTTGGTTGAGCGACTGCCTTCAGCTCAGGTCATGATCCCGGACACCCAGGATCGAGTCCCACATTGGGCTCTCTGCTCCGCAGGAAGCCTGCTTCTCCCTCTCTCACTCCCCCTGCTTGTGTTCCCTCTCGGGCTGTGTTTCTCTCCGTCAAATAAATAAAATCTTAAAAAAAAAAAAAAAAAAGAATGGGACTCATGTGGGTTGTCTTGGGTGCCACCCATGACTCCTACCCCAACCCCTAGCTGTGTCAATCAAAAATGTCTCCAAACATTGCTGAATGTTTCCTGGAGGGAAAACAAAAGTTATGAGTCCCTGCTTTAGAGTATATTTTAATATCTGGAAATACTACTGTCAGAGGAGGTCATGAGAGGATATGACTGTCGGTTGACCCCAAACCAGACCCAGGTACTTAGAGGCTCCTCACCTGCTCCCTTGTCCTTGGAATGCACAAGGTATGTTTTGCTTACCACATGGACAGCCAAAGACATTTTCAAGGAAATAGGACATTACTGTCACTACAGAAGGTATTTTCCTATGGTAATCTTTCCTCCTTCCAGAATTAATCACTACTCTGATATTCTGACTTCTATGGAAATCAGTTCCTTGATTTTCTTTGTATCTCTTTAAAGTCTAAATAGAACTGGGCGCCTGGGTAGCTCAGTTGGTTGGGCGACTGCCTTCGGCTCAGGTCATGATCCTGGAGACCTGGGATCGAGTCCCACATCGGGCTCTCTACTTGGCGGGAAGCCTGCTTCTCCCTCTCTCACTCCCCCTGCTTGTGTTCCCTCTCTGGTTGTGTTTCTCTCTGTCAAATAAATAAAATCTTAAAAAAAAAAAGTCTAAATAGAACTATTACATTCTGTCTTTTTAAATAATTTATATAAATGGAAGCCTACTATATCTCTTCTTAGGTATCTTGATTTTTTTTCCCTCAAGATGTTTATGGAATAGATCCACATTGGCCTGTCTGACTATAGTTCATTTTGATTCTTATAATATAACTTTAATGGGTTTACCTCCATTTATCCATTCTGTTCTTGATAGTTGAGTTGTTTCCACATTTTGGCTCTTATGAGTAATGCTGCTATAAACATTCTTCTATACGTGTATGGTGCACGCATTGTTCCAGAATATATAGGAGTATCTGGGGGGTGGTATATATTACCTTCTTGAAAGAGTGTACAATCTATGGTTGTTACAGGCAATGCTCTATAAATGTCTATTCAAGTTTTGCTAATCATGTTTTTCAAATCTTTTATATCTATCTGTCCTTTTTATTCATTGTATCAATTACTCAAAGGGTTTTTTTCCCCCAGAATATGATTTATGGATATTTTTCTTTCTTCTGTGGTTCTTTTTTCTTTATATTTTTATACTGTGTTATTAAGTGTATGTAAAATGTAGAATGGTTTCCTCCCTTTTAAGTTAAATGCTTTATCCCTATGAAGTGGTTCACTTTATCCCTAGTTTCACTTTTGATTTTCAAAATTACTTTCTTTCGTACCTATTTGGTTACTACATCTACCTCATGGGGCGTTTTAGCCTGCTGAACTTTCTCTCTTCCTGCTCCCTCTGCCTCTCCCGCGCTCGCACTCTTTCTTAAACAAACAAACAAACAAACAAACATTACATTTTCTTGAATGTAGTGTAAGAAAAATAAAAGGAAGTGAAATTGGAATTGCCGAACTTCACATGTCTCTTTACCACAGGAAAACTCATTTCCTAAAATATGTCTCTAAAGTTAATAAAAAAAAAAGTACAGGTATAAACATTAAAAACATGAAGCTATTGGGGTCATGCTTTTTAAAAACACCACATGCTTCATATTTGGGAAGTATTTATAGACTGTCTGCTATGAGCCATAGGGATCCCCCCACCCCCCGGTCTTCCCTATGGTAGACATCACTTCCCTACATCACTCTTACACCATTGGGCTTACTATCTTCTTTTGCGTTCTGTTCACTGTAATCCTCGCGGTGGTTTTGCTCTCTGACCAAACGGATTCAAGGTTAACATTGTGCTTTCACTTCTTGCTTCTTGGTTCCTGAATTCTGTGAGACATCTGACTTGTTATCAAGGCTTCAGAAAAACTCACGGTGCCATTGCACGGAGTAAGTCAGTTCATGTTTGAACATCTGACCTTATAAATAGAATGGCAAACTAATTGAAAGAGAATATTCCTGCCAACGCCTTCTTTCTGTGGAAGCATTGTAGATTACTAATTCTCACACTTTCATATGTGTCAACATTACCTGGGGACTTGTTAAAAATGCCGATTCAGGATGCCTGGCATTGAGTCTGAGATTCCGCATTTCTGACACAGGTCCAGGTAGCGCCCATGCCATTGACCTGGGGATCCCACTCTTGAGTAGCACTCTTACGGACTTTGCTTCATTGTCTTTGGACCCTGAATGTGGCAACAGAGAGGCTGAAGGCCAGTTTTATTTTTCTCCTCTGGAAGATGATTTGCTTTTTCTGCCTGGACGTCTAAAGAATTCTTCTATCCTTGAGATTCAGTCATCATGTGGGATTTGAGCATTCTCTCTCAGACTTTTCCTGGAAAAAAAAGAATGTGTCCTTTTTCATTTGGAAATGCAGCCTTCTTCTTCATTTATGGGAGATTCTTCCTGAATTATGTTTTTGTGCACATCTGTACCATCCGATGGGTCCCGATTTTGTGGACAGAAATTTATGATTCAATTATCTTGGTCTGTATTCTGGGTCTTGTCGCTTCATTTATTGCTTTAATTTCTGTATTTTTTTTATATGCACTTACTCTGGCTCTCCAAAGCTTCTCTATGCCAGTAATTCAATTCTCACTAGTGTCTATTCTATTAATTATTCTTTCTTTTTTTCTTTTTACTTGGTTCTGTAATCACATAGTTTTGGACTTTGTGATAATGTTCCTATAGTATTACCCTTCCCTATTAACATTCTTGAACTATGTTTTCCTATAAGGTAGCTCTGTGCCTCTTACATACTATAGTCACTCTTCCCTCCACATGATACTTGAAGTTACCAAGCAAATGCCTTTTGCTAAGACTTGAGCGCCTCTCTCTTAGCTGATATAATATGACGAATTCTTGATTCTTTTGATTCTTGATTTCTTTGATGACATCTTGATTTCCACAGTGCATTACACCTGTTTATTCAACCTTTGGACCAGTGCCCTCAATTCAGAGTGTAGCCCATCAAGATAGTGAAGCTCATTGTTCATCTCTCTATCTCTCTTGCCCCAACAACAGTGAGACATTGTGCTTCATGAGAAATGTATGTATTTGGTCATTCAGATGACCAAAATATATTTCTCGTATGCATTCGTTTGGTATTCACTGTTCCTGACTCACAACTCACAAAACCCTTAGAATTTCCTGAGCGATAAGAGCAAAGGGAGCATCCTTTGTTATAATATTAGGTCTCCCGTCCTTAATCCTACAAATGCTTCAAAGCCAGCAAGGTGCAGCAGGTGTCTCCGTATTTATAACCAACCCATTTCACCACAATTGGGTTTATGTTAATGAGGTGACTTTTGGAAAGCACCTAAGAATGAGGGCTGGTTGCCAGGGGAACCAACCAAGAATAGAGGGTAGAACTTTCAGTTCCACCTTCTGATTTCCTGCGGGGAGAGAAGTGTTGGAGGAATCAATGACCAATGACCAATGATTTAATCAATCATGCCTATGCAATGAAGCTGCCACTAAAATCCCAAAGAGGAGGAGCTTCAGAGAGCTTCCGTGTTGGAACACCAGAAGTTCCATGTGCAACATGTCAAGCCCCAAACTCCAGGAAGACAGAAGCTCATTTGTTTGGGACCTCATCCTGTGTATCTCTTCATGTGGCTATTGATTTGTATTTTTTAATAGCCTTTGTCATAAACTGGTGATCCGTGTATAAATGGGTTTCCTGAGTTCTGTGAGCCACTCTAGACAACTAGTTGAACCCAAGGAGGAGATTGAGGGAGCCTCTGATTTATGACCCATGGGTCAGAAGCACAAGTAACAGTCTGGGCTTCAACTGTTGTGTGAAGGTTGCCCTATCTGGGCAATCTGATAGTGTCTCCAGGTAGAGAGCATCCAAATTTGGTTGAGTTAAAGGATGTCCAGCTAGTATCTCAAGAAATGCGGGGGAGAAATCTCTCTGTTCACACATTGGCCTTGGGTGCAGAACCCAATATAAACCATGTTCCTCATCCTCGATTCAAAGAGAAAAAGAGGAATAAGCCAAATCAACTTGGTTGTCTCCAGACTTGGGAGAGGAAATTTTTCAATATGGCTCTTTGGCTATAGGGAGCTGGTGGGGGAAGGAGGCATAGGGCCAGGCTGAGAGCCAAGTACTTCCCATTATTTCCTTATACACTCTTTTATTTCTTGTTGATTCTTTCATTATTTGATTGCAGTTATTTTTTTCCTCTGGAAATTTTTTTTAAGATTCTATTTATTTGTCAGAGAGAGAGAGAGAGAGAGGCAGAAGGAAAAGCAGGCTCCCTGCTGAGCAGGGATCCTGATGCAGAACTCTATCCCAGGACCCTGGAATCATGACCTGAGCTGAAGGCAGACACTCAACCGACTGAGCCACCCATCTAACAATTCTTTTAAGATTTACATACCATTCCATTATTTGAAATTCTCCAGTAGCTCCCCATCTCTGGGAGGAAAGCCGAAGACCTTACTCAGGTTCCCCCCACAGGGATCTGCCTCCATCGTCACCAGTTACCTCCCTGACCTCACCCAATTCTCTCCTCCTTGCTCATTCTGCTGAGGCCAGCTGGCCTCCCTGTTATTCCTCAAGCACATCAGGTATTTACCTACCTCAGGGACTTCTACCTGGAACATTCTCCCCTCCTCCCATCCTACCACGTATTTTCAGGGTTGGCTCCTTCTCTTTAAGTCTTTGTTCAAATATCCTTTCAAAGTGACCTTTTCGCAGAAGGCTATTTAAAACTAAACTCTCAGGCTTTCCCTTCGCTCTTCACATTTTTCTCCATAGTGCTTATGACTCTAACCTACCATACCATTTATTTCTTCATTTTACCTCCTGACTACCTCTACTACTGTGCTCCCAGCCAAAGTAAGCTTCACCAGGGTAGAGATTTTTCTGGCTAAAAATTACCTCGCACGTGGGCAGTATTTAATAAATATTTCTTGAGTTTATTTATTTGTTTGGTGGTGGTGGTTGTATATTTCACTCATCATGGTATTGAGGGAAAGAAATTTGAGGGAGGGTGGATGTTTCTGCTGCCCCTTCAACCCATCTCACTTAATCTTCTCAACAGTCTGCTTTATATATCTTGATGAAAGCCAGTCTTGTTCTGGAAAAAACCTGCCCTAGTGTGAAATAAGCTTGTAATCGGGGTGCCTTCCTATTTGTTCAAACTGTATCTTAACTGTGGCCAACTCAGATTTCTTTGTTCCCTGGGGTAACTGAGAAATACATACCTCAATAAAATATCCTTTGTTTCTCTGCAACACAACATTCACTTTGGTGGTAAGATAAGCAGTTAGAAGTTGATTTTGACTCCCTTATTTTGACTTTTATTTGCCAATCCTTCTTCTATCTTCCCCTGTGATCACAAAAACCGTATTATTAATGAATCTTCAGCAAGTAGACGCCTTCGATCAGTGGCAGAACTGTGAGCGGTGAGAATTTGTTCCTTCCAAACCCTGTATGTTTTTTCAGGTGGTTTTCTTGAGCCTTTGTATCCATATGCACTTCAGGTGGTAATTTAATCTCCCTAGTCCCTTCGTAGATTTTGAAAGTATTTCATATGAACCAAAACATGACTAAGTGAGATTGATACTTGAACACTTATAAGCAAAATAGATGTTTATGGATACATAACTTTCTCTCAGTAACTGTAGCTTTAATTATCTTCAAACCATACGAGCTAAAGCCTTTGTTATTTTGAATTCTTACCAGCATACTGTGAGGAAGACACTTATTAACTGGAACCAAAGCTCTCTTAGTCAGTAGACAAAACATGAATGATCATCATCGGTAGGTCTCAGGCACTATGCCTATAACTTAACACACACACATCATTTTACTTAATCCTTAAAGTAATCTAATTATGTAGGACAAATTTTAAAAATGAAAATAAAATAAAAATAAGTAAATCATGACTCTAATACAAATATGAAATGAACACATCCGAGATTTTATTTAATTTATTATTTAATAAGTAAACCAATACGTTATAGCTGATTCAAAGGAGACTTCAAAGAATCACAGAACAATTAGGAATGCTGAAATGAATTTGCAAATGAACCTAAAACATGTTCATATCCAAAGGCAATGGTCAATTGCATTTCAGTGGACCCAATCTGCACATCACTAGGCAAGAATGTGTCTGAATCACTACCAGTGTTTCACATCTTACAAAGTTACAAAATAGCTCAGAGACAATGAAAGGTAGGGATAACCCAGCAGGATATCCTGAACAGGACATAGTATTCTGTCCATTACCTAGTCTTTCACAGCTGTTGTGTTTTCCTGAAAATATTATTCCAACTTTGAGATTTTAGAACTCAATACATAAACATAAAAGATCAATTTAATAGAAGTAAGATCTTTAATTTTTGGAAAACAAAAGGTGACGTTTAAATAAAGCAAAGAATAGATCTGAATAATAGATCTGGAATCCAACATTGAAGATCAAAGTTGACATTTTATACATGAAAGAATGTGTTGTTCAATAATTTACCAAAATCATAAAGCTGGTTGTCGACGGGCTAGGAGAACAGAGAAACTAGCACTCACTCCTAGAGTATTACTAAAATAAAACAAAAATGAAAAACTCTGTGTGTTAAAAGTGCCTTCAAATATATTATATTTAAGGACTCCTGGGTGGCTCAGTCCTTAAGCCTCTGCCTTTGTCTCAGGTCATGATCCCACAGTCCCAGGATGGAGCCCCACATCAAGCTCCCTGCCCAGCCGGAGGCCTGTTTCTCCCTTTCTCACTCCCCCTGCTCGTGTTCCTCTCTAGTTGTATTTCTCTCTGTCAAATAAATAAAACCTTAAAAAAAAATACATTATGTTTAATGAATTACACCTCTATGATAAAAATAAATTGAAGCAAACATCAGTCAGGAAAATTCCTTAAGAGTGTATAGTTCAGGATAAGACCAGAATCTGTATTCGTTTCGGAAAACCTATTTTCCCCCATCAGAGCAAATATGATGGACTTGCATTGCCTAATTACACAAATGGTATATTCACTTAAAAATTACAAATATGTTCTCTAACTGTAAGGTTTCACTGAGCTGATTATTATTTCTTTGATTCAATATATGTGCAAAGAGACATTCTCTGAAAAGACAGACCCATCAACTGACATTCTCTTTTTAATTAAGTCAAAGTATTCCCTTGCCTTAAGGATACATTATCAAAGAGATTACTTCAATTACAGTCTTGAACACTAATTTAGTAAATTAAGGATGTGCCTGACATTTAATCCAACAGATAGCTAACCAGAGCACTACAATATTTAAATTAAAAATCAAGTTCAGATTTGATTCATGCATATAAAAACAAACCAATTTACTAGAATTTTTCTTACCTCCTTAGGCTTCTAAAATGCAAATACAAGTTTTGACCCAGCTTCCCTGAACTTTATTTAGCAAGTGGGAAAGTCCTGGGAACCCACTGATCTGCTTATTCAGATTGGCATGACCAAATATAACAAAAAGTAAACAGATACCATAACTTACTCTTTGGGGAAATAAGGGAAATAAGCAAGGACTCCTGGGTTGGACTCAGTCCACAAATTTTGTTCTTTGGACTTACCCAATCTATGTCCCTACCTCTATTCCAAAACTATTCACTTTGACTTTAACAAAGCGTTTCTTTTTTTGTTCTAAGTAGCAACTGGTCAGCCAACATTACTACTGGAGAGAGATTAACCATGAAATGATCTAAAGGCTGGACTACTTCTGGTGAGCAAGGGGGAGTATTGCACTCTCCCTTGGGAATAGAGATTGTCGTCCTGCACTAATACAAACTCACTTCTACTGGCAAGGGCATAGGCTTTTTGAGATACATCTTGCTTTGGAAAAAATAAAAAATGTAGGAGGGACCACTATGAAATCTTTTCGCTGTACTTGTTTTGATTGACCTTCCTTCCCGTGCCATACTGAATTTTAGATACTATAATTTGAATGTTTCATTGAACCTTTTGTGTCTGTAAAGAAGTACTATTAGGGAGGAAGCCTTTCCTCTGCCCTACGGTCCTTCTATCTGGATTTAGAATCAAACAGACATGAAGCAGACTAGCAGGAGAAAATCAAATGTAATGGGCATAACTGTGGGGAATCCACACAGACTAAAATACCAAAGACGATGTGGCAACATGAAGTTTATCTGAGTAAGGAGAGGGGTAGGGTCAGGGCAACAAAGGAGAGGGAGGCCATGAACAAGAAGAAGGGGCATGTTTGGAAAAACAGGATTGCCTGTTATGCTGGTAAATTTCTTTCTTTTTTTTTTTTTTTTAATTTTATTTATTTGACAGAAACACAGCCAGAAAGGGAACACAAGCAGGGGGAATGAGAGAGGGAGAAGCAGCCTTCCTGCCTGCTGAGCAGAGAGCCCGATGTGGGACTCGATCCCGGGTCTCCAGGATCATGACCTGAGCTGAAGGCAGTCGCCCAACCAACTGAGCCACCCAGGCGCCCCTATGCCAGTAAGTTTCTTAAGTAAAGGGGAGTCTCTGTTAATAGCTCTCTTCCTGGAACAGGCTTTCCTTTCCGATACAAACTTTAGCAGAGAGCCTTTCCTGCATCTTCTGGGCTTTGATTACTTTTAACTCAAAATAATCTTTATGCCAAAGTGGCCCATTTGGGGGCAGCCTGCCCTTGGCCATTACACTATCATTAAAATTGGAAGTAGGGATTTGAGAATATAGAATGCCGAGGTTAAATGAAACTGGAATTTAATTTTGAGAAGAGAAAAATGACTTTTAAGTCTCGGGTTAGTGATTCGGTAAACACAGAGCCTCTCTGTGTATGGTTGTTAAGGATCACACAGCTCCTGTCATTCCCAAGTTTTTCTACATCATTGTTGCAATAACAGAAAGGAGTTGCCTCCTGGTAGATCCAAATTTGCCTTTTAACAGCTGTGAGAACTTGGACCAGCCACTAAACTGACGTGTTTCCTAGTTTTGTAAAATGGGGATAATAATGCTCACTACCTCCTGGAATGATTATAAAGTTTAAATATATTAATATTCGTAACATGTTTAGGATGGAATCTAGAACTTACAGGCATCGTATAAATATTTGTAGATTAAATACACAACACAAAGAAATAAACCCCATAATCCTAGATAAGGTTGGAGTCCACTGGATGCTAGAACCTAGGAAGGGAGTTGGAAAGAGCTGTGTGCCAGATGTTGTAAATCATGCCTATGTCACCTAATCTTGCGTATACTCTTGGCCTCTACTCATGAATTCACAAGTTGGATATCCATCGTTGTGAAAAATCAGGCCTTCTAGGTCATGGTATTGAAAACTCAGGATCTTTACTCTTTTCTATTTAAAAAAAGTTTTTCCCCCAGTTTTTATTAGTAAAGAGACAAGGGATAACAGGTGCTCGTAAGGATATGGAGAAAAGGAACCCCTGTGCACTGTTGGTGGGAATGTAAGTCGGTGCGGCCACTGTGGAAGACAGTGCGGAGGTTCCTCAAAAGGGTAAAAATAGAACTACACTATGATTCAGCAATCCCACTTCTGGGACATCCATGTGAGAACACGGATGGACTTTTTCTTTTTTCTATTTACACTCTCTGTTGGTGATCCCATTCAGTCTGTGGCTAGCAGAATTTGGTCAGTTTTGAATTTATATCATGTCTGAATCTATGTCCTGAGTTCTAGATATCTACTTAACACCTGCGATGTGAATATTTAATAATAAATATTAGAAATGTGAGTGATGATATTAAGAGCTTATTATTTTCTCATTATAATTTATATGCAATTTTATTTTATTCATAAAATCTGCATATTTAAAATTTTTTATTGGGGCTCCTGAGTGGCTCAATTGGTTAAGCGACTGCCTTTGGCTGAGGTCATGATCCTAGAGACCTGGGTTTGAGCCCCACATCGGGCTCCCTGCTCGGCAGGAAGCCTGCTTCTCCCTCTCTCACTCCCCTTGCTTGTGTTCCTTCTCTGGCTCTCTTTCTCTCTGTCAAATAAATAAAATAAAACCTTTAAAAAATATTTTATTTTGTGAAGCACATGATTATGTTTAGTATGTTTATTATATATTATATATTCTGATTTTTTTGTGTTATCTTATTTACTAGAATTTAATATTAAGAGATCCAATATTAAATTCTTTGTAGTCTCTCCCAAACCATATTCCTGTATGGTCTTCTTCATCTCATTATAAAGACATCTCAATTCTACCACTTGCTTAAGCCAACAACCTTGAAGATGGCTTTGACCACTCTCTTTTTTTCACTAATTCATATTTAATTCTGTGAACAAATCTATAGGCTCCACCTTCAACATTTTTCTAGAAATTGACTTTTTTACCATGTCCAAATGACCTTGGGCCAAACCATCATTATCCTAATTTATTACCATAACCAATAATATTAGAATGGAGACTACTGAATTTTTTTTAAATCAGGGAACACATTAACTATTTCATAAAAGTTTTGATTATCTGTATTCACCCTGAGTGTAAAATATTATGGTCAGCAAAGGCTTTAACAAACCTCCAGGGATTTCTTATATAGCATTTAATTTCTGAAATATTTATATTGATGACAGATTACTTATACATATGTAACCTAGGCCAGGCTCTGTGTACTTTCTTACTTGACAAATATCCCTATGCAACTTTTTCTATTGTAACACATCAGACAAACCTAATTATTTCTAACATCTTTTTATAAAATAAAAGAACAAACCTTTGTGCTTTTCCAAGAGCCTTCTAGGAAATCTCAGAGAGTCTGAATATACAAAATTAAAAAAAATGTTTTTATGTGTCATATCTAGTTATGAGAAAGCAATTAAAAATGTCATTAAAGAAAATATGGGGGATTGATTAAGATAGGGTAATGGGTGCCTATAAACTATTTAACCGAAGTGACAATATAACATTTAATAATAATCACAGAGAAAAAGATGGCCATCTATGAACTAGGAAATGGACCGTCACCAAGCAAAATCTGCTGGCACCTTGATCTTGGACTTCATCTCCAAGTTGCCAGAACTGTGAGAAATAAATTTCTGTTTTTTCATTTAAAAATAAATATATAAAAAATAAGCATGGAAAATAGCATTATTTTAAAGACCCCCTTAGTTTTTTTCAAAAGTGAGAACCTTTTTCTTTTTTTCTGTTTCTTAAATAATCAAGGATATAAGGACATTGAGATAAAGCAAAGAAAACCATTCTGATTTGACACAAACTCTTTGCTGTGTAGGCAGATTACACATAAGGGAAACAATAACCTTTGATATTAGGGGTGAAGTCACTAATGAGTAAGGTCAGGAAGCAAGACCATCAGAATTGAGAAAATTTTGTTATAAATTTTAACATTTCTTAATTTTTTTTAAAAAAAATTATTTATTTATTTATTTATTTATTTATTTATTTATTTATTTATTTGACAGAGAAAGAGAGACCACAAGTAGGCAGAGAGGAGGAAACAGGCTCTCTGCAGAGAGCCAAATGCGAGCCTCGATCCCAGGATCCTGAGATCATGACCTGAGCTGAAGGCAGAGGCTTTAACCCATTGAGCCACCCAGGTGCCCAACATTTCTTAGTTTTTAATTGAAATTTGGGTATTATAAATCAAAGCAAATAAATTCACTTTCAAAGTTTTGTGCTTAATTATGCTCTTCCATATTCTGGAAACTGAAATTTTAGGAGAGTGGTTCTCTCAAGTGATGTAAAAATTATACTAATGCAATAAGAATACTAGGATGATGTTAATGTTAATACACAATGTGTTCACCATTGTTATCTTCAAATCAATAAAATAATTTCTCAATTTTTCAATTTTTAAGACTTTAAGTATTGATAATTCTAACTTACATAGAGCTCTCTGCGATCCCTAGTAGGTCCTAAAAGTGTAACGTAGCCCAGCGATGAAAAAGCCTCAAGCTTGTTGCTTTAGAACAAAACTATTCTTCTTGAAAAAGGAAAGCACAGCCGTATTCCTCTGTCACTGTTACTCCTGGCATTGTCTCAACCCCTAGGCTGTAACTTTTAATAAAAGTGTTTGCTTTCTAGTTCATAGAGAAAAGCAGGGAGTGGACAATGGGAACTGTATCATACACAAGTCTTTTTTAACACATTAGCAACACTGTTGCATACACAGACCATAAGTGTGCCACTGCATTATTATGGACTGAAGGGTTGTGTCCCTTTTAATTTGTATATCGAAATCTTAGCCTCCAATGTGGTGATATCTGGAGGTGGGGCCTTTGGGAGGTCATTAGGTTGTGAAGGTGAAGCTCTCCTGAACGGGATCAGGGACTCTCCCACCCCATCAGCCGTGTGAGAAACCCAGAAAATGTCCCTCTGTGAACGAGGAGACAGGCTCTCACCTGACACTGAATCTCTTGGTGCCTTGATCTCAGACTGCCCAGACTCAAAAACTGTCAGAAATGTGTGTTGTGGGCGCCTGGGTGGCTCCGTTGGTTAAGCGACTGCCTTTGGCTCAGGTCATGATCCCGGAGACCCGGGATTGAGTCCCACATTGGGCTCCCTGCTTGGTGGGAAGCCTGTTTCTCCCTCTCTCACTCCCCCTGCTTGTGTTCCCTCTCTCGCTGTGTTTCTCTCTGTCAAATAAATAAAATCTTAAAAAAAAAAAAAAAAAAGGGACGCCTGGGTGGCTCAGTTGGTTCAGCGACTGCTTTCGGCTCAGGTCATGACCCCGGAGACCCGGGATGGAGCCCCACATCGAGCTCCCTGCTTGGCTGGAAGCCTGCTTCTCCCTCTCTCACTCCCCCTGCTTGTGTTCCCTCTCTCGCTGTGTTTCTCTCTGTCAAATAAATAAAATCTTAAAATAAATAAATGTGTGTTGTTTAAGTGACCAAGTCTATGGTATCTTCGTTATAGTGGCCTGAACAGGCAAAAACACATCTCGTACATGTTCCTAAAGTGACCAAAAAAAAAAAAAATTAATACATTGATTAGTATGACGTCAAACTATAGCCTTGCTATAGAATAAAAAATTAAATAAATAAAAGCAAAACTATGTAATGATTACTGATTAACTCAGTTTAATATCAGTCCAAGTGGGAAATGTGAGCTAGAAGAGGATGGTGAGTAAGACGTGAGAATCAAAAGTAGCTTTGAGGTTCCTCATGGGTGGAAGTAGCTGTAAAGAGAGATAAAGATCACAGAGTGGTAGGCACATTTCCCAGGAGGTGATGTTTTCTGCTTGCGAGGTCAAAACCATCAGAGGAAGATGGGCAGCCAGCATCTGGGCACGCATTACTGTATTTGCAAGACGTGTCCCCCTTTATCACGTTCCAATACGTCCAGCAGATGCCTGAAACAATGGATAGGACAGAACCTTATAAATACTATGTTGTTTGCTATACACATCTACCTAAGATAAAGTTTAACTTATAATTCAAGCACAGTAAGAGATTAACAATAACAACTAATAACAAAATAGAACAATTACAACGCTATACGGTAATAAAAGTTATGTGTATGTGGTCTCTCGCAAAATATCTTTTTGTGCTTACTCTTCTTGTGATGATGTAAAATGATAAAATGCCAACACTGTGATGACGTGAAGTGAGCTGAATGGCATAGGTATGGGGACAGAATTAGGTTACTATTGACCTGACAGGATGTTACAGTGAGGATCTTCTGCTTCGGGACCGTGGTTGACCGTAGGTAACTGAAACCACAGACAGGATGATCTTATTTGGGCTGGGTCTTAAAGTTAAGAGATTTGTTGACCTCCCGGGTGGCTCTATCAGTTGAGCACTCATCTCTTGATTTTGGCTCAGGTCACGATCTCAGGGTCCTGGGATCAAGTCCCATGTCAGGCTCTGTGCTCAGTGGGGAGTCTGCATGAAGATTCTCTCTCTCTCTCTTGCAAATAAATATATCTTTTTTTTTTTTTTTAAGGTAACAGCTTTGTGATTTGTCTTTATTGAGGTGATACTAAGGGCATGCAAATAGATGAAATAGCCAAAGAGAACATTAAGAAAAACAACTTATTTTCAGAATGTAATTGTTATTCTGTGCGTAAGTATAACTTCATTCATTTCTGAAACAGTGTTGCTTATAACTGTTTTTGAAAACTGTTTTTGAAAACAAGCCACGGGGTGCTTGGTCTGTAGGTTGAGAGCCTGACTCATAATTTCAGCTCAGGTCATTATCTCAGGGTCATGAGATTGAGCCCTGCATCGGGCTCCATGCTGAGTGTTTGAGATACTTTCTCCCTCTCTCCCTCCCACCCATCTCCAACTTGCACGCATGCTCTTTTTCAAAAAGAAAAAAAAAGTGCAAAAGCCAAGAGAGATTATCACTACGGCATGTGAAGGCTTGAGGTCACTAATACAGACAAACAAACAAACACAAACACAAAAACAAAACAACAAAACACATTTTGGTGAATACTTAAACCAGGTTCTGACAATTATGCCAGTTTCATCTTCCTTCTCTCTACTTGGAGCTTCTTTTGCATTGGTTCCCCTATAGTTGGTGACTTGCTTGATTTTTTAGCTAATTAATTTTTTCTTGCACCTGCCTTGGATTTCTAATCCTGTTCTCATTTACCTGGATGCCAGCCTGGAAATCAAACAAGATTATGCTTTTGTAACTCAGTTCATGGTTTTACTCTGGTGATGATATGCCCACCTTGCCTATACGTGTGTTTTCATAGCCTAAAATGGTAAATAATATAATGAATATTTTTAAGCATTCATTTAGGGCTACATTCTGGTTACCTCTTTCCACTCCAAACTCCTACCTCCATACCACACAAAAGGATGTGTTCCTGGAAATTGAGTTACTGGGTCAAAGGTTATACACATTGCTGTAAACTGAGTTCTGTCCCCCTAAAATTCACAAACTTAAGCTCTTACCCCCAATGTCCTGGTATCTGGGGATAGGCTTTAGGAGGTAATTAAAGTTAAATGATGTCATAAGAGTGGGGTCTAATCCCATAGGACTATGGCCTTTTAAGAAAAGGAGATGAGAGCAATCTCTTCATTTTCTCCCTGTGGACCCCTCCACTATGTGAGCACAGAGAGATGACAGCCCTCTACAAGCCAGGAAGAGAGCTTTCTCCAGAAACTCAGCCTTGGACTGCCAGGCTCCAGAACTATGAGAAATTAATTTCCCTTCTTTAAGTCCCACTAGTCTGTAGTATTTTGTTATGGCGGCCTGAGCTAGTACAAACATTTTAGAAGTTATTGAGACATATTGATAAATTACTTTTTAGCAAGGTGTAACCAAAATACCCCTTGTTACCATGTACCCTCAGCAACACATTCAAAATTTTTACACCTAACTTTATTTTTTTAATAGAGATAGATAGCCTTTCAAAATGTTTTGAAGCTCTTTCTTAAAGGGCTGTTTCATCTAAATAGACTTAGCTTCCATGGCATTGCCTCATGGATATTTTGAAGTTCTCAGTGTTCGTAATATTTCACAGAGATAAAAACGTCCACTCGGGAATTCCAAACAAAGCAAGCAAATGCATACGAAAAAGCTTAAAATTTTATGTCATTTTATCATCTCCATTTTCTAAAAAAGATTTTATTTATTTATTTTGATAGAGACAGAGATCACAAGTAGGCAGAGAGGCAGGCAGAGAGAGAGGAGGAAGCAGGCTCCCTGCTGAGCAGAAAGCCCAATGCAGGCCTTGATCCCAGGACCCTGAGATCATGACCTGGGCCAAAGGCAGAGGCTTTAACCCACTGAGCCACCCAGGCACCCTCATCTCCATTTTTATATTTATGGAAAGGAAAACTTAGAACTGAGAACGTGAGATGGTCTGAAGGCCATGAATTAATAGAATTGAGAAAGCTCTTCATTTTAAAGCCCTCATCTATTTTGAAAAAAAAAAATGCCATTTCTGTAAGAAAAGAATAATACAGAAAGATTGCTGTAGACACAAACAAAAAAATACCCCTGCAGTAAATTTTTATTATGCTTTGAAATAAAGTGCTTATAGGAAAACATCCTTTCCCCTCATTTTGCACCCTGAACTGTTACATTTCATGTATAATAATTTTTTCTCCTTCAGCTTGCAATAGAAACCAGTGACTTAGATTACGTTGTTATCAGCATTCAAATAGATTGTTATAACAACAACAACAAAAAACAACAAAAAAAGAAATCAGGGACTTGAGAGGTAGAATGGAATCAAGAAATAAATTACACTTTCCACCTACTTTCATGCTGAGAACACAGTGCTGTGCGGTCCACAGAACGCAAATATTTATAGCATAAAATAATGTACTATTAAATAGTAGCAGAAATTTGCCCATGACTGCCACTGGCGATTACCTTGAGGATAAATTCATGATGCTGTGACATCTGTCTGACTCTGACTCACTTTTCCATTCTTACTCTATTCTGAACTCACCTGTTCCATTCAGGATTATTTACAGTACACAGTGCACTCTTCTCCTAACGTTGTCCTGAGTTAGCACCCAGTGAGTGGAGATGAAAATATCTTTCACGTCAGTCTGTCTTGCCTCATAACATTCTCAAGCTGTTTTCCCCATTTGAGCATTTCGAGGACGGTTCTGCCCTCTTGAGTCCTCTGGAGGTTGAATGGATTTCCACGGAAGAGGGGCCTGCGGAGTTGATAATTGAGCAAAGCAAAGAGAAAATGAAATTCACCTATACTGACCAAGTGAGCAAAAGAGGGCCTGGATGTCAAATCAAGGATGTTTCCAAACATCCTCTTCATGGACTTTTGTTTCATGGTAAACCCGGCCAGAAATGCCCTCAGCCCAGAAAGGTTTTCTTATGGGCTTTCAGTTTGCATTTAATGTTATTTTTATAGCATCTGTGTTGGTCTTCATCTACCATAAATAGAAAAAAACAAAAACAAAACAAAGCCAACAGACTACTGAGTTGAAGAATTGGAAAGATAATTTGAGCAGAGTGATGAGTAGGTACAGTATGGAATAAAAATGCTAGTTCTTCATATAAAAAAACGTTCTATTTCAGAAAAGAAGAAAAAAAACCTCTTTTGGTTCTAAAAAAAAGCAATTTCAGAGATCCTTGTTTTGTTCAATTCAGTACTGCAGGTATAGCAATTCTATTTTCTTAAATGACTAACGTTCTTTAAGTTGAACAGAAAAGATGTAATTTAGTGTGTATAATTTACTTGAAATTAGGTTCAAGTTTAATTCTTCCTCTGTGCTCATTGTAGTGCAAAAAATGCCAGATTTTTAATAATCTTTCAGAAAAAATACTGTTTCCTTATATTAGGATCTAATATGATTGGAAAATAATATTTGTGTGGCTTCAGTGGAGACTTTAAGGGGTTGTGTCTAATTCAAAGAACATTTTGATCCCTGTAGAAAGTGGGTGTTTCTCCTCTTTTGTAGGCGTGTATACCTCTGGTGAATGAAGTAGCGCAGGGGAGGTACTGTAATTTCATGTCACAACACTGGAGCCAGGATCTAGAGCATGTAGTTTATCAGCTTTCCCCTCAGAAAAGGGAACTTACTTTAGTAACGTACTAACGTGCCGTAAAATAGTAACTTGCAGCTTTATCAAGCCTGCCCAAAATGAGAGCTCAGATGAATTTCAGACCTGTTAGATGGTACCAAGCCCTGAGCTAAGAGAAAAATAATAACCATATTGTGTGATTACTCTGTGCCAAGCTGCCTTAGGTGGGTCATTTATCACATCATTTAATTCTTATACCAGCCCTATGAAACCGTCACCATTAATATTTCCATTTAACAGACCAAGAAACGGAGACAGAAATGTTAATTCATTTCGCCAAGATCACACAGCCGGTATGTGTTGGAACTGTGATGTACATGTGTGTGTATGTGTGTGTGTGTGTGTGTGTGTGTGTGTGTGTGAGAGAGAGAGAGAGAGAGAGAGAGAGAGAGAGAGAGAGAGAGAAAGAGGGAGAAAGAGAGAGAGAAAGAGAGAGAGAGATAGAGACTTCACTCTTGCTTTGGTCCTACACAAAGTCCTCTAGGCAACACACAGTATGCTCATGATATAGAAGTTGGGATACAAGGTTTCTGTGATTACCATATTACTAACTGGTATAGTGTTTTATAAACAAACTGGACACAAAGAAGTTTTTAGCATTCCCTATAAAGCAGTACAAGGTATAAATTTAGTATTTTGAAACCGGCACCTCCTCTTTATTTAAGATTTTATTTTTTTAGTTATTTGAGAGAGAGAATATTAACAGGATGGGGAGGAGCAGAGAGAGAGAGGGTGAAGCAGGCTCCCTGCTGAGTGGGGAGTCCCATGTGGGGCTCCATACCACAACCCTGAGATCAGGACCTGAGCCAAAACCAAGAGTTAGATGCTTAACCAATGCCCATCAGATGCCCGTCATCATGCTTGATATTTTTTAATTGGCACATGGTCTTGGTTTCCCTAATGATGCTGTGAACACAGAGTTGTGGGTTTCTTACTATCTTTGAACTGTTATGCAACTCTGGAAGTTGGGGAAAGGTTAGACTAATGCAGATGATTCTTGTTTTTAGAATGCAAATGAATTTTATCCATAGGGATGCAAATGATCATCACCCTGTGATGTGGATTGAGACCAATTTTGTGTCCATGAGAAAATTTATTTCAGCGTTCCTGTGTGCCCATTGGTTCCTGTGTGTTGCTTGAATTCCCCTTCGAACCAGCTAGAACGTCTGCCACATTTCCCCATTACAAAAATGAGTTAAATAAAATCTTTGACATGTGTTCATTTTGTATTTGTATATGACTCATGATCTCACCATTAAAAACACATTTCCCCTTTAACTTTTATTTTTTATTCCTTCCTTCCATTTTAGCATCTATTACAGGGGACAAATCTAGCCAGATTGTCCTTTTTTTTTTTTTAAAGATCTTATTTATTTATTTGACAGAGAGAAACACAGCGAGAGAGGGAACACAAGCAGGGGAAGTGTGAGAGGGAGAAGCAGGCTTCCCACCGAGCAGGGAGCCCGATGCAGGACTCGATCCCGGGTCTCTGGGATCATGACCTGAGCCGAAGGCAGTCACTTAACCAACTGAGCCACCCAGGCATCCCTAGCCCAGATTGTTCTTGTTTGGTCCACTTGCTAAGAATGATGTTTACTTTTTTTGTGACTTTTTTAAAAAAAAAGAAAAAGAATATTTTGTGGCATGTGAAAATTGTACAAAATTCAAACGTCAGTACAATAAGAGAGTTTGATTGGAATGCAGTCATGCCCATTGGTTTTCATCTTGAATATGGCTGTTTTCCCGCTACCAAAGCAGAGCTGAGTAGTTGTTAAAGACACCAAGTCTGATCTCTTTGCCCTTTACCTCTTTCCTTCTCTCTCTTTTTTAAAAGATTTTATTTATTTATTTGACAGAGATATCACAGGTAGGCAGAGAGGCAGAGAGAGAGAGGAGGAAGCAGGCTCTCTGCTGAGCAGAGAACCCGATGTGGGCCTCAATCCCAGGACCCTGAGATCATGACCTGAGCTGAAAGCAGGTTTTAACCCACTGAGCCGCCCAGGCACCCCTCTTTCCTTCTGTTCTACATATATTAACTCCTGTTCTACATATATTAACTCCTTCTGTTCTACATATATTAAGCCCCCTCACTGACTCCCGCTGACTGAAAGCATTCTGAAATCACCTTAGTTCTCTGAGTATAATGGAACCCTTGCTAAGCCCTTAAGAGTGGAGGGGTCCTGGGACTTCCACCGGTAAGGGCTGTTTTGTTCTCCTTGCTGTTCTCTCTTCCAAGGAGCTATCTCCACTTCATCCATCTTCTGTTGGACAAACCCTTGCTGCTTATGCTCTGCTCCCCTCTCAACCCAGCCCTATAATTAGCAAAAACTGTATTCAATTTTCATTATTGTATTTTGAATTCTATCAATTAAAATTTGTGGAAATTGCTTTTCTCTTGTTATGCATATATATTTATTTCTATTCATGTACATATATATATGCATATAATCTTAAATTTTGCCTCTTGACCTGCAAAGCCTAAAATACGTATCTTTAGCCTTTTCTAGAAAAAGCCTCCCTGCCTTGCTCTATAAATGACAGGTACTATTCTAGTCCCGGGGGATAGAACGGGGACCAACAAAGAAGTGGTTCCTGCCCCATGGGAATTTATATTCTTACAAGGAAGAGTGAAACCAAGCAAATTAATAATTATACATTTGACCCTTGAACAAAGCAAGGGTTAGGATGCTGAGCCCCTATGTTGTCAAAAATCCATAGATAAGTTTTGACTCCTGCAAAATTTAACTAATAGCCTACTGTTGACCTAAAACCTTGCCAATAACATGAACAGTCTATTAACACATAGTTTGTATGTTGTATGTGTTACACTCTGTACTCTTATAAAAAATGAGCTAAGCTTTTGATAGGCTATAAATAGCCTATATAAATATAGACTTTAAATAGGCTATAATGTATGCTACTTACTCTCAAATGGTTCAGACAATGAAAACAATGTGTGTGTCCACAAAGTTTTGAGGGGAAAGGGTGTTGATGCAAGAATTCTGTGTCCAGCTAAATTATGTATCAAGTAAACATGCTACATGCAATGTTCTATGTCAAATGTATTTCATTTTTTAAGAAAAGTTTCTCAGATGATCCTGTTGCCCAGTTAGATTAAGGATCTACTGAAATCATACTCTGTTTTACAGTTGTACACATGGATTTCTCCTTCACTGCAGTTCAAGTTTCTTAAGGACAGAAATTATGTTTTTCAATATTGACTTTCTCTTGTAGAGTGCCTTACACATATCACAGTAAGAACTCAGTGGCCATTTGTAGAATTCAATTGCCTAATGACTGAAAGTTCTTGCCAATTAGAGGCATGAAATGTGGGTTAAGAAGGGTTCTAGGGGGCATCTGGCTGGCTCAGTTGGAAGAGCATGCTACAGTTGATTTGAGGGTCATGAGTTCAAGCCCCACATTGAGCATAGAGAATACTTCTAAAAAATTTTAAAAAAGAAAAAGAGGCATATCATTATACCTTTTCTGTGTAGTAGCAATAGATATATATTATGTATATATTACACATATAATTATATGTATATATATTATATGCATATAATGTCTTATATATTATGTATATATTATATATAATCATAAAATTATATATATAAATTACATACATAATTATATATTATATACATATTATTATATACATTATATATAAAACTATGATTTTAATGCAATTGTGGATATTATAAATATTATTTGAGTTAGTAATACACAAATTCACTTTTTTCTATGTAAAATGATCAAGTGTAAGAGTACTAATTGAAAAAAACAACCCTAAAAGAAAATATAATCGAGTTGTTGAAAGCTCTGGGAATTGGTAGTGATTTTTAAAGCTTAGGAAACCTGGATCAAGGAAGCCAAATAAATGCCTCATATTCTTTCTTCTCATTTCCAGTGCCTCTTAGGGGACTTTGGTATAGATGCCGGTATGCTTTTCTCATTTCAGTGAGGCTTGGGTTTAGAATCCTTCTGTTCTTTTCTTTTTCTTTTTTAAAATTTTTTAGAAGTATTCTCTATGCTCAATGTGGGGCTTGAACTCATGACCCTCAAATCAACTGTAGCATGCTCTTCCAACTGAGCCAGCCAGATGCCCCCTAGAACCCTTCTTAACCCACATTTCATACAGCCACTAGCGAACTATGTGGAGAAGCATGTGAATAAATAATTGGAAAATTGAAATATTCATATGTCCTACTTCCCATTTTTCCACTAACGTTGTGGGTATGAGGACCAGAGTTGAGAGTGAGGTAAGACTTGGCAGTCGAATGTACCTAGAGCTAATTCAGATTTTCTGTACCAGGACAGGTATGTCTGGCTACCAGGTAATTCAGCACTGATGACTTGCTGAGCTCCTATGGGTTTGATCTAAATGGCTTGAGCAGAGGACACATGAGGCCAAAGGGGATTCTGCACGATCTGATGCCTCACTGGTCTCATGAATATTTAGTGTTTATGTGGTAATATTGGTAATTATTGTAGCCTCCTCTCAAAAAACTTCCTAATTTAGAAACACAAAATGTTTCAACCCAACTTCTTTCATATGACACTATTTTCATTTTCTTGGTTAGAATGTATTATTATTATTATAGTCAATACTTATTTCATTTCCCCTCAACCTTTGAGATGTTTTCTTTATTCAGTCTTCTCGCTGTTGTTTCGTCCTTTTGGATTCATGCTTCGTCCTTTTGGATTCAACTTTTTTCTCACTGAAGTAGATCTGTTAGTAGCCTAGGTCTGTAAATGGTAAACTCTATTGATTTTTTTCTTCCTGAAACTATCTTTTTTCATCTTCATTTTAAATGGCAGTTTAGCTAAGAATAGAATTTCCAGCACTTTTAATTTTTATTTCAATCTTATTTTACAATGAGTTGCTGGGTGTTTTTTGGCATTCTAGACACTTTGTAGATGCTCTTTCTTTGTTTCTTTCTTTTCTTTTTTTTCCTGTTACAGTTTTCCTCCTGTTTTTGGTGTTCTTCAATTTTAAATAGAAAATTTAGGATACAGTATTAACTTCTTTTTTGTTTTAAGAAGCTGTTTTTTCTTCTTTCTCTCTTTTTTTAAAGATTTATTTACTTGAGGGAGCCTGGGTTGCTCAGTTGGTTAAGCGACTGCCTTCAGCTCAGGTCATGATCCCGGAGACCCAGGATGGAGTCCCACATCAGGCTTCCTGCTCGGCGGGAGGCCTGCTTCTCCTCCCCCCGCCCCCCCCTGCCCCCCTGCTTATGTTCCCTCTCTGGCTGTGTTTCTCTCTGTCAAATAAATAAAATATTAAAAAAAAAAGATTTATTTACTTGATAGGGAGAGAGAGAGGGAGAGAGCACAAGCAGGCAGAGGGAGAGGGAGGAGTAGAGGAGTAGGCTCCCCACTGAGCAGGGAGCCCGATGTGGGTCTCAGTCCCAGGACCTGGGATCATGACCTGAGCTGAAGGAAAATGCTTAACTCACTGAGCCAACCAGGTACCCCAGTATTGACTTCTTCTTCTTTTTTTTTTTTTTTAAAGATTTTATTTATTTGACAGAGAGAAACACAGCCAGAGAGGGAACACAAGCAGGGGGAGTGAGAGAGGGAGAAGCAGGCTTCCTGCCGAGCAGGGAGCCCGGTGTGGGACTGGATCCTGCGTCTCCAGGAACATGACCTGAGCCAAAGGCAGTCCCTTAACCAACTGAGCCACCCAGGCGCCCCCCAGTATTGACTTCTTGAAAGTTTATCCTGTTAAGGACTTATTGTATTATTCCATGGGTCATGACTTTCTTTCTTTCTGAGAAATTCGTTGCCATTTTCTCTTTGAATAGAGCGTCTTCTCCATTTTCGCCTTTCTCTATTTTTGGAACTTCTATTAGATTGTACATTGGTCCTTCTTATTCTTTCTCCATCTCTCTCTCTTTTTCTAAAGATTTATTTATTTATTTTAGAGAGAAAGAGAACACAAACAGGAGGAACAGAGAGAGAAGGAGAGAGAATATCAAGCTGACTCCCCCGTGAGTGCAGAGCCCAATGTGCGACCCCATCTTACAAAGAGATTGGAACCAGAAGATCACGATCTGAGCTAAAACCAAGAGTTGGACATTCAAACACTTGAGCCACCCAGGCATCCCTATTCTCTGTAGCTCTTAACTTCACTTTCATATTCACCATTTTGTCTTAATCCTCTGTGCTGTTCTTTTTTTTTTTTTATTGCTACTAAAGTTCTTTTTTTTCCCAGTGTTTCAAGATTCATTCCCCATTCCCCACACCCAGTGCTCCACGCTTTAGGTGTCCCCAGTATCCACCACCAGGCTCTCCCATCCCTCCACCCCCCTCCATCCAAGTCCCTCAGTTTGTTTCTGTGTCCAAAGTCTCTGTTGTTTCGTTTCCCTCCCTAGATTACCCTAGTTCCCATTTGCTTTCCTTCTCCCACTGTCCTCCAGTTTGCCCCTCATGCACCGCAAGTAAGTGAAACCATGCGATACTTGACTTTCTCTTCTTGGCTTATTTCACTCAGCATAATCTCTTCCAGTCCAG